>JAVJIF010011060.1:0-173237 GCA_038442645.1 Agave tequilana | reverse complement strand
TGGGCTTGCCCTTGATGCACCATCGAAGAAAAGTGCCATACTTGTCCTTCAAACGATGTCTGGGGTTAGGCATACTTCGGCGACCTTATCTGGGAGATCCTCATAAAGTTTGGCTGCCCTCGGATCCGGGTGTTCAGCTAAGAAGTCCGCCACCGCTTGTCCTTTAATGGCCTTCTGTGGCAGGAAGTGCATCTCATATTGGGAGAGCAATATAGCCCATTTCGCCAGCCGGCCCTTCAATGACGAAGGCTTTGTCATGAGTAACCTCAGGGGGTTGACTTTTGATATGACATTTATGGTTTGGCCTACCAGATAGTGTCGCATTTTCTGAATAGCGAACACCAAGGCCAAACACTCCTTCTCGATCGGGTTTGTCCGATGTTCGGCCCCGATCATTGTTCTACTGAGGTAGTAGATTGCTTGTTCTCGTCCTTGGTCATCATTCTGAGCTAGTAGAGCTCCCAAAGAATGATCCATTGATCGGACGTACACCAGGAAAGGCTTTCCGGATACCGGAGCTGCAAGGACTGGTGGTTGGGTGAGGTATCGTTTGATCTCCTCGAATGCTTGTTGGCAAGCATCGTCCCATATGAACGAAACGCCCTTCTTCATCAGCTTGGCGAAGGGTTGGCATCTTCCGGAGAGATTTGAAATAAATCTGCGGATGTACGCCAGTCGTCCCTGCAATCCTCTGAGCTCCCTAAGGCTTCTTGGAGGTTGCATTTCCTGATGGCGCGAACCTTCTCTGGATCCAGTGAATTCCGTAGAGGTTACAACAAACCCTAGGATTTTCCGCTGGCTACCCCCAGGAAGGACTTGGTAGGATTCATCTTCAATTGATGAGCCTCATGATGTCAAAGACCGCTTTTAGGTCCGCTATGTGATCCCCTTTAGTGCGGCTTTTCACCGCGATGTCATCGACATAGCACTCCACCGTCTTGCGTATCTGCTGGTGGAAAATGGCATTCATAGCCCTTTGGTATGTCGCCCCTGCATTTTTTAGTCCGAAGGGCATGACGGTGTAGCAGTATACTCCTAGAGGTGTCCTGAAGGAGGTGTGCTTTTCGTCGTCGGGGTACATCTTGATTTGATTGTATCCCGAGAAATCCGTCCATAAAGGACATTCGCTCGAATCCGCAGGTATTGTCAATCATAACATCTGTGATTGGTAATGGGAATTCGTCTTTGGGGCAGGCCTCGTTTAGATCGCGGAAGTCGATGCAGATCCGGATCTTTCCGTTCTTCTTAGCAACGGGGACGATGTTAGCTACCCAGTCGGGATGTTGTTCTTCCCTGATGAGCCAGAGTCAATGAGCTTTTTGACTTCTAATTGGATTGCCTCCATTATTTCCGGACGAAACCGTCGCTGCTGTTGTTTGACAGGCTTCAAGTCCGGATTGATGTTGAGGCGATGCATAGCCACTGAGGATCAAGTCCAGGCATATCCTCGTAGTTCCAGGCGAAGACGTCTATATACTCTTGTATAAGAGATATTAGATCCTTCTTCTCTGAAGGTGACAGGCCGTCACTTATGAAGATGGGCTTAGGATTAGCCTCATCCCCCAGATTGATCTGAACAACCTTGTCTTCTGTGGGTGGCTCACGCTGTTCAAAGCGGATATCCCAAAGAGCATTCAATGTTTGATCCAAGGTCTGTATCTGACTGGATCATTTCTCATCTTCATCTTCCAGATGGCTTGTTGAAACCATATTTATTGAAAGTTCTTTGAAGATGTGCCGACACTGACATCCGATTCCCACGATGACGTGCCTGATGAGTGGTCGTGGCCTGACAGTCTCTCCGAATCAGAGGCTGATGGCACTGGAGTTGATACATAGCCCAACCCCTGCGGGTCTGATGATAATAATCAGGTGCTTTCCCTTTCGGCACAAAAGATCGAAGCAACGATCTCCTTCCTTTGCCGAAGTTCAATCCGGGTCCATTGGCTAGATCATACCCCATACGCTTCATCATCTTGAGCGCTTTTGGTTCATAGTGATTGAACTGCGGGGCTCCTCTTCCACCTTCTGATTCTTCATAGGTGCTGGTTCAGACGAAATTCGTCCAAAGAGGATTGGTTTCTGGCCTTTTCGTCTGGCTGGAACAGGAATACAGACTTTTGGCGTCACCATCATCCTGGTACGTCCCGAAGGATGATTTTATTGGTACCTGCAATGATGTCAAGGCATCCATTGCCGACCATACATCCTCGTCTACGCCGGTACTGGTATCCGACGGTATTGAATCAGACTCACACACAGGAAAGTACGCGAAATCTAAATCTTCATTAATATACCAACCGCCTACATCGTCGGTGGTATCAACATCGAGCTTATTAGTGCTCTTTACAAGTGGTTCTAGCTCCCACAGGCACTCTTCTTCCTCAGGCTCGACGTCAGCTTCATTACCAGAGTCTGGCTCCTCTGGTTGCGGGGTTCCATTATTCTCCTCATATAAGAGGGAATCCGTGAAATAATTTTCGACCCCTTTGAACGGATGCCTTTCGGCAATCAACGTTCGAAACTGTCCGCTCTCGTCAATGTATTTCATGACTTGATGGAGAGTGGAGGGAACAATGGAATTTGGGTGAATCCATGGTCGTCCCAGCAACAGATTGTAGGAAGTGTCAGCGTCAATGACATAACACGTCACTTCCGATTTGAGGCTCCCGATCCGGCATTTGAGCTTGATCTTCCCCATCGGGCGGGAGCTGTTGGCATTAAACCCATAATAGTCGTCTGGGTAGGGCTCAGACGATGGGTAGGAATGCCCAGAAATTGCATGACCCGGCGAGGTATGATGCTTAGTGCGGACCCAGGGTCTACTTGAACGCGGTTCACCTCGGATGACCCGATATACCCTGTAAAGTATAGGGGTCGGTCATGCTTCCCTTTAACCTGCATGTCATCTTTTGTGAAGGAGATGCAGGGAGCATTTGGGGAGGTGTGGAGGCAATCTTCTACATCTTCTCCCTCGGTACGTGGGTCAGAAAGGCCTCAGCGTTTGTCAGGGCTTCTTGTAGAGCTTCTCTGGTTGACTTTGATAGCCTCAGGAGCTCATACAGGTAATGCGTGCTGGGATGTTGGCTAACTGAGCCAGCACATCGAAGCGGTAAGGTGTCGAAGGTGTCGAAGATCCTTCCGCTGCACTTCTTGAAAGAACCCGAGAAAACCGAGTTTCTTTCTGTTTCTCCACGGGTGGTTTGTGTGTGAGGGCTGAGCTGGCTCTACAGCTGGTTGAGGAGGGACCACCGCCTTTTCGCCGTACTGCTTCAAGTACGCCTGCCCTGAACGGGTGCCTGCTGTCGGTTGGTTGGGCTCTGCCGCCAGGACTATTGTTTCCTCTTCTGAGTCGGTCAGCGAAGGACAGCGTCTGCTTCCCGGAAGAAGCGCAGATCACGTGGCAAGATGATGCCTTCCCCTTGCCTTTGGACTTCCTGTTGGTCACAGTCGTCCATTGTTGCTCGTCGACGAGGTCAGGGTGGACCCACATGATTTCCCCTTGAGGTGTAGGGACGGGTACCAAGCCTTTCTCCTGCTGCTGATGAGGGTCTGTATTGACCACTCTCAATTCTCCTTTCGGGACAGATATCACTCCCACGGGCATCGGGGGTCGTGTCCCAAAGTGGAGCATCGACGTCATGTTGGCCGTCATCTTCTTCTGCTCTGGTCGGAGTTTTAATACCTCCGCGTCAATCAGGGCTTGAAGGACGTCCTTGAAGATGTAGCAGCTCCTGGTAGGGTGCCCGAGCATCCTATGGTACAGGCAGTAGTTGGGATTGTCGGTCTTGCCGACTTCTTCCGGCGCCTGATTTCAGGGAGCTTCAGTCGATTGCTCTTGTTGAGTAGCTTGAAGAGCGAATCGACGTGTTCCTCCTTGAAGGAATACTGCTTGTTGGGGCGTGGCTGGCTTGAAGAGCCACTTGCTCTGCCTGGTTGCGGCTTGGTGGGAGATTTTGTTTCCGTCGCCAAGTTATCCTTCCGTTTGGTTTGGAGGGATGTGTCTGGCGCACGCCTTGTTGACCTTTCTGGCCTGGGCCTGCCTTCTTCCGCTTTGACGCGGGCGACAATCTCTTCAGCCTGTTCACCTTGCTGGACTAGTTGTTTCCAGGTGCGGCTTTCAGCTACTCCTATCTGAGCAAGGAGCGAGGTTTGGAGATTGTGGCGACATGTTTCCACAGGGTGGCCTGGGTCATGCCGCTCGGACATCGGAGTGCCGTGTCCCGAAATCTTTCTACGAAAGACTTAACGGACTCTCCCTTTCGCTGTTTGGTAGCTAAAAGGGTAGGCATTGTGACCTCCGAATCATCTTCAAAGAAGCGTGTTAGAAACAGCTTCTCCAAGTCGCCCCAGTTCTTGATGGAACCTTCCGGGAGCTTCATAAACCATTCAAAGGCCAACCCTTTTAGGGTGCCAATGAACAGTCGCGCCAATATAGCGTCGTTATCTACCACATTCCCAGTTTGGGATTTGAAGTAGTAGATATGCTGGTTGGGTGATCCCTTCCCGTCAAATGCTTGGAGAGTTGGAGCCTTGAACTTAAGAGGGTACGGGACTAAGTCCCACTCGGCCGGATAGGGCCGGACCACTCCAGCTTTTTGGAGATCTTTACGACTGGCAAGGGCGTTGAGTCGTTGCTCCAGTAGGCTCATTCTTTGATCTTGAGCCTTCTCCGAGTCCGGGTTGCTTCCTGCATGCGCTGAAGGCTGGGACACATCTGGAGTAGATCGTCGTGTCCTTTCGGAAGGATCGGAGGGTGGACTTTCTCTCCTTCCCCTTCTTGCTCTTGGCCTTCTAGGAGGAGATCTCTCTCTCTCTTCGAGCAATTTCTCAAGCATATGCTTGAGACCGTCAATGGTTCTCTGCTGAGAGGAGAGTATTTGCATTTGGTGCTTCTGCATCTGCACTAGATGCTTAGTTGTCTCCTCAGGAGCGTCTTCTTTATCCTCAGGAGCATCTGCCATGTAGGCAAAAACTCCCCTTTCACCGGAAGAGTTCGAATCTTGCGACTCTATCACTACGGAGTGAGAGTCGTCCATTCTAATGCCGCGGGATAAGGCATTATAGTCAATTGGGGGGGTCCCTGTCCTGGTACGGGTATGTCGATACACCCCTTCTGTCTCAGAGTTTGACCCCTCTGAATTGACCATTGGTTGTTTTCCCCTGCTTCTGCTTGTCATATATGCAGTAAGCTCCGGGTATTCGACATCAGGGAAGGTTCTCCTTCGGTGGGAGCGTCTTCTTTTGGCTGACGGAGGAATCAGGGTCAGCTGTCTAATCAAAGACGGCTGGTGCACGCCTGATTCGCAATGGCATCCAGAGAGCATCTGGATGAGTTGTTGACAGCAGCAAAGAAGAAGTGGCCTGATTGGCACTTCTTTTCCTTGTCAAATAATCCCTCAAATCCGTGGGAGGGGGATTAAATAGACTGGCCTCACAACGTCGAAGACGGGGGGGTCGTGTGTTGCGCTATCTGAACGCAGGTCTCAGAAACGCGGTGGTCACGCTGTTGCGTTCCGCGCGTCTGGCGTCTCTGTTGAGACGAGACGCGGTTCTCGCGTTGTTGTCTGCTGCGTTGGAGCAGAGAGACTTGAGGCGTTACGCGCGTCTGGCGTCTCTGTTGAGACGAGACGCGGTCCTCGCACTGTTGTCTGCTGCGTTGGAGCAGAGAAACTTGGGAGATAGTGGGCTGCTGGGCCCTACGCCTGGGGGCGCATGCGTCCTGCGTTTGATGAGACGCAGAAGCTTCGCTTTGGCGTTTGGCAAGTTGGTCTTCGGCAGACACAACTTGAGGAGTCTCGCGTTTGGGCCGCCAAACGCGGATCTC
Source organism: Agave tequilana (assembly GCA_038442645.1). Taxonomy (NCBI): domain Eukaryota; kingdom Viridiplantae; phylum Streptophyta; class Magnoliopsida; order Asparagales; family Asparagaceae; genus Agave; species Agave tequilana. The sequence goes on along the minus strand of JAVJIF010011060.1, from coordinate 167,410 downwards.
TCGCACTGGTCGGGGTGCGGGCAAGGCATCAGATTGAACGCCGCGTCCAACCCCAGTCAGAAAACCATCGGTTCCGACCGAGTGTTGACGCGCGCGTCTTCTCAGTCGACGCTCGGCATTCCGATTGCGTCGTGGAGGAGGAGAGAAGCCAACAATTTCCTGGTTTGAAGAACCAGGGATGTTCACCACGCGGGTCTCTTGAGAGACGTTGACGCGGGGTTTCTGCGCGACGCGGTTGGTCGCAGCAGTAGTTGTGCCGGGGACCACGCGGGCCTTCTGGGAGGCGTTGGCGCGTGGGTTCTGTGCGTCGCGGTTGATCGCAGCAGAGGCGTTGGATGTCACGCGGGCCTTCGGGGAGGCGTTGACGCGTGAGCCGGACGCAGCACAGTGGGTGACAGCAGCGTCCGATAGAGCCACAGATAGGGCTTCGGGAAGCTGTCCACTCGAGACCCTGCGGCAGACGCGGGTCTTTGGGCTCTTGGAGCCAGAAGAGAGAAACTCTTCGTACTTCGCCTGGTCGAACTCAACGACGAGTGATTCGACCATCTTCCCCTTACGGAGAACGTCATCCTGCACCACGATGTGCTCATCGGTCACGAATGTAGTCCCCAGCGGAGTCGCCATCTCTTGTTCGGTGCGGCGAAGGATGTGTAATATTTCCTTGAATCAGTTGAAAGATTACAACAAGCTAATGCTCCGACTACAAGGGAGGGAGGATGTATGAATCTTCCCTTTGTTTAGTGCTGGGTTCTTCGTGTGGCGATGGAGAGTGAATCTTGTTCTCCGTTGACAGATGACCGTCCTGGACCGTCGGGGGTCTTCTCTTTGACCGGTAGGGGAGTAACTCAGCTCCGTCTACCAAAACTCTCAAAGAAGAGGAGGTAGGCAAAGAGCGGCTAGTACTCAGTAAGCTCGCTGAAGAGTCTTCTTCTCTTGTTGGTATCAGGCTTCTCTCTCTCTTGCCCAGAATAATCCTTCCCTTTTGATTTTATTTTCTCCGCCCCACCTTCATAGCCAACAGGGCTATTTATAGGGGTCTTAGGGGGTGATCGTGCCCCCTAAAAATGCGCCTGAACGAGGGGCCACTACCCGCCATATGTGCGGTAACTGACCCCACAATCCGGGGCGGTTGCAACTGAGACGCGGGCTTCGGGCTGGACGCGCCTTGATGCTGAGACGCGGGCTTCGGGCCGGACGCGCCTTGATGTTGAGACGCGGGCTTCCGGCCGGACGCGCCTTGATGCTGAGACGCGGGCTTCGGGCCGGACGCGCCTTGATGATGAGACGCGGGCTTCGGGCCGGACGCGCCTTGATGCTGAGACGCGGGCTTCGGGCCGGACGCGCCTTGATGCTGAGACGCGGGCTTCCGGCCGGACGCGCCTTGATGCTGAGACGCGGGCTTCGGGCCGGACGCGCCTTGATGCTGAGACGCGGGCTTTGTGCCGACGCGCCTTGATGTTGAGACGCGGGCATCAATCCCTCGCGTCTAGTGCTTGAGACTGCTGCTTTGATGGCTTGCCTGTTAGTCATTTTTAGACAGCCTACAGCCACCCGCTTGAGATTTTCCTTTATCCTTAATTTTGTACACCCAAAATCACAACCATGCACACCACTTGACAAATCCCCTTTGTCAAATGTGTACACCTTCTCTACAACCAAGAGAACAATCACCACCTTATACAACTTGCTTCTACATCAAGAAGACCCTCTTGTACAATGATATCTTTGAGGATTACAACACTTCCTATAAGCCTTAGTACTGTGTATGAACGTGGACAAGGTCTAGTATAGGAGAAAACTTCAGAGAACTTCACTATAGAGTTGGAATTTGGTGAAGAACAGAAGTGGGAACAGTTTTCAGGATTGGCAGAATTTTTGATTTAGAAAACTGAAGATTTTGATTCGTATTTGGCCTTTAGATTAACAACCCTATTTTATAGCTGCACTCTAGGGTAAGTTAGGGTAGTCACAGGTGCAATTCAAAAGTTTAAAATGTTGGGAAACATTGCACAAAAGACCAGATAACAGAAACTGTTCAACAGTCAGAAACTGCCTATAGTCGACTTGCCTTTTGAGTTAGTCGACTATACTAGGCAAATTTTCAAAGGGTAGTACTAGTAATGGGTATTAGTCGACTAGGTCAAGATAAGCTCAAGTGACAGGTTTCTGGATAACCGAACCAAGTCGACTGCAACTACTTTATAAGTCGACTAGGCCAGGGATTAGTCGACTAGGGGAATAGGGTTAGTCGACTACAATTGTCTATTAGTCGACTATGTATTCTGTCAAGTCGACTAATGGACAAACAGAGAGTTGGGTATAAAGTTGAGACACAGGATTAGTCGACTAGGATTTGGTCAAGTCGACTACTCTATGGGTTAGTCGTCTATAAAGGGATATAAGTCGACTATAAGTCTAAGATATGTGTGTGTGCATTAATGCTATTAATTACAAAACACATCATATCAACTCTCTTTGAGAAGTCTTGATCATGCAGACTCTTGATATAGTCGTGTAATAGAGCTCCAAATGAAATGCTTCACAAATGTCTTCATCAAAACATGTTCCAACATTCTCCCCCTTTTTGATGATGACACGTTGTGTGTGCACATATGCTCCCCCTGTAGAAAATAAGTTATATTTCCTCCCCCTGCAGAATTGGGTTATAACAGATATAGAAATACTTTGTTCTCCCCCTGTACAAATATATCATAATATATATATGAAGTATTGTTCTTGACTTCTTATATGGTACCTGAAAGATAAACGTTAGATGGTACCAATCATAAAAGAACATATTAACCTTTAGGAGTCCAAATCCATTTTGAATTTGGTTTCCACCTGTTAGTATATACATAATTGCATGAATTACATATATCATGAATATGATGCAATATAGGTATTTTTATCATTAGTGCTTAAATTCTTAGGAATCCATATAACTTATTTTTCATTCTTTTTGAAACAGTATTAGATTTTCTTTTCACAAAAGAATCATATGGATTACTAACATATGAAGATTTTTCAATATATCCAATACCATAATTATTATGTGACAACTTTTGAAAAGATAACAAGTCATTCAATTTTTCTTTTCCTTAATTGAACTTAGTCAAATTTTTCAACATATCTTCATATTTCTTTTTGAAAACTAACATGTCTTTATCCAATATAAAAATCCTTTCATTCAAAGACATAGTTTCCTTTTTAAGAAAAACATTTTCTTTTATAAACTTCTCATTATCATTTTTCAAAGATGATATTACTTTTTCAAACTCATCTTTTGAGAGTTTATAGAAGAAACTTGTAAAGCATAACATGAATTTTCATTTAAAAGTTTTTCATTTTCTTTTGATAAAACTTTATTTTTCAGTTTTTCATTTTTCAGATCATTAAATAATTCATAAAATGCATCTGAAAGTTCAGTAAATGATACCTCATCATCTTCTAGGGCCATGTAACAGAGGTTGACTCGTTCAGTGGTTTCTTCTTCGTCAGAGGACGAGGAATCACTGTTTTCTCATGAGGCTTCGTAGTCTTTTATCTTTCTGAACTTTTTGCTCTTGAATTTGCCTTTATTTTTGAGCAAAGGGCAATCCTTCTTCAAATGACATGTTTTATTGCAATTAAAGCATTTGAATTTACCTTACTTTAGGAATCTCCTGATTTTCTTTGAAGCATTGCCATCTCCTCTTCATCTTCATCGGAATCGTCCGTGTCGGAGGATGCATGGAAAGCAAGTTCTTTCTTCTTTGAGTGGTGTTGTCGTTCCTCCTTCTTTCTTTCTTCCAATTGCACTTCATATGCCATTAGATTACCAATTAGGTTTTCTAACGTCATAGTTGAGAGATCATTCGCCTCTTCAATAGCGGTTGTCTTCTTCTCCCATTCTGTTGTGAGTGCACGAAGGATCTTGCGAACTTTTTCGACTTGTGTGTATTCCTTTCCAAGGGATGCTAAGAAATTGGTAATGTCGGTGAATCTTGTAACCATTTCTGATATGGTTTCATTTTCCTCCATTTTGAATAATTCAAACCTGTGGATAAGAACAGATATCTTAGATTCTTTAACTTTATTTGTGCCTTCGTGTGTTACCTGAAGAGTATGCCATATTTGATTTGGCGAAGTTGCTGTTGACACACGTTTGGACTCTTCTTTAGTTAAGGCACAGAACAAGGCATTCATTGCTTTGGCGTCAAGGTTCGCATTCTTCTTTTGATCATCACTCCAAGCGTTGTAGTGGGTAGCCGGTTTGGTGTACGGTGCTTCACGATGTTCCAAAGTTCGTAGTTGAGCGATTGCAAGTAGATCTTCATTCTACACTTCCAATAGTTGTAGTTGGATCCGTCAAATAGCGGTGGACGTTGTGTAGAATGTCCTTCTTTGAATTGTGACGAAGGGAACTCCGTTACCATCCTTGCTTGTTGTTGACTAGGTATGCAGGGCGTGTATGCCGATTCGGGTGCTCTGATACCAAATGTTGGTCCCGAGATGATGCCAAATGATGGACCTGCTCTGTTGGCACTTATGGATCTAAAATACGAAGTCAACACAAATACTAAAACAAAGAAGGATTAAAGTTAAACAAATAAATAAACTTGCAATAAAGGAAAAGTAAATCTCAGAAAGTTAGAGAAACGCAAACATGAGAGATTTATCCTGATTCGGTCCTCGTGACCTACATCCAGTCCCCAAGCCACCCGCTTGAGATTTTCCTTTATCCTTGATTTTGTACACCCAAAATCACAATCATGCACACCACTTGACAAATCCCCTTTGCAAAATGTGTACACCTTCTCTATAACCAAGAGAACAATCACCACCTTGTACAACTTGCTCTACACCAAGAAGACCCTCTTGTACAATGATATCTTTGAGGATTACAACACTTCCTATAAGCCTTGGTACTGTGTATGAACGTGGACAAGGTCTAGTATAGGAGAAAACTTTAGAGAACTTCACTATAGAGTTGGAATTTGGTGAAGAACAGAAGTGGGAACAGTTTTCAGGATTGGCAGAATTTTTTATTTAGAAAACTGAAGATTTTGATTGGTATTTGGCCTTTAGATTAACAACCCTATTTATAGCTGCACTCTAGGGTAAATTAGGGTAGTTACAGGTGCAATTCAAAAGTTTAAAACGTTGGGAAACGTTGCACAAAAGACCAGATAACGAAAACTGTCCAACAGTCAGAAACTGCCTATAGTCGACTTGCCTTTTGAGTTAGTCGACTATACTAGGCAAATTTCCAAAGGGTAGTCGAATAGTAATGGGTATTAGTCGACTAGGTCAAGATAAGCTCAAGTGACAGGTTTCTGGATAACTGAACCAAGTTGACTGCAACTACTTTATAAGTCGACTAGGCCAGGGATTAGTCGACTAGGGGAATAGGGTTAGTCGACTACAATTGTCTATTAATCGACTATGTATTCTGTCAAGTCGACTAATGGACAAACATAGAGTTGGGTATAAAGTTGAGACACAAGATTAGTCGACTAGGATTTGATCAAGTCGACTACCCTATGGGTTAGTCGCCTATAAAGGGATATAAGTCGACTATAAGTCTAAGATTTGTGTGTGTGCATCAAGGCTTTTGACATGCTATTAATTACAAACACATCATATAACCTCTCTTTGAGAAGTCTTGATCATGCAGAACTCTTGATATAGTCGTGTAATAGAGCTCCAAATGAAATGCTTCACAAATGTCTTCATCAAAACATGTTCCAACATTCTCCCCCTTTTTAATGATGACACGTTGTGTGCACATATGCTCCCCCTGCAGAAAATAAGTTATATTTTCCTCCCCCTGCAGAAATTGAGTTATAACAGATATAGAAATACTTTGTTCTCCCCCTGTAACAAATATATCATAAAATATATATGAAGTATTGTTCTTGACTTCTTATATGGTACCTGAAAGATAAACGTTAGATGGTACCAATCATAAAAGAACATATTAACCTTTAGGAGTCCAAATCCATTTTGAATTTGGTTTCCACCTGTTAGTATACACAAAATTGCATGAATTACATATATCATGAATGTATGATGCAATATAGGTATTTTTATCATTAGTGCTTAAATTCTTAGGAATCCATATAAACTTATTTTTCATTCTTTTTGAAACAGTATTAGATTTTCTTTTCACAAAAGAATCATATGGATTACTAACATATGAAGATTTTTCAATATATCCAATACCATAATTATTATGTGACAACTTTTGAAAAGATAACAAGTCATTCAATTTTTCTTTTCCTTAATTGAACTTAGTCAAATTTTTCAACATATCTTCATATTTCTTTTTGAAAAACTAACATGTCTTTATCCAATATAAAAATCCTTTCATTCAAAGGCATAGTTTCCTTTTAAGAAAAATTTTTCTTTTATAAACTTCACATTATCATTTTTCAAAGATGATATTACTTTTTCAACTCATCTTTTTGAGAGTTTATAGAAGAAACTTGTAAAGCATAACATGAATTTTCATTTAAAAGTTTTTCATTTTCTTTTGATAAAACTTTATTTTTCAGTTTTTCATTTTTCAGATCATTAAATAATTCATAAAATGCATCTGAAAGTTCAGTAAATGATACCTCATCATCTTCTAGGGCCATGTAACAGAGGTTGACTCGTTCAGTAGTTTCTTCTTCGTCAGAGGACGAGGAATCACTGTTTTCCCATGAGGCTTCGTAGTCTTTTATCTTTCTGAACTTTTTGCTCTTGAATTTGCCTTTATTTTTGAGCAAAGAGCAATCCTTCTTCAAATGACCTGTTTTATTGCAATTAAAGCATTTGAATTTACCTTACTTTAGGAATCTCCTGAATTTCTTTGAAAGCATTACCATCTCCTCTTCATCTTCATCGGAATCGTCCGTGTCGGATGATGCATGGAAAGCAAGTTCTTTCTTCTTTGAGTGGTATTGTCGTTCCTCCTTCTTTCTTTCTTCCAATTGCACTTCATATGCCATTAGATTACCATTAGGTTTTCTAGCGTCATAGTTGAGAGATCATTCGCCTCTTCAATAGCTGTTGTCTTCTTCTCCCATTCTGGTGTGAGTGCACGAAGGATCTTGCGAACTTTTTTGACTTGTGTGTATTCCTTTCCAAGGGATGCTAAGGAATTGGTAATGTCGGTGAATCTTATAACCATTTCTGATATGATTTCATTCTCCTCCATTTTGAATAATTCAAACCTGTAGACAAGAACAGATATCTTAGATTCTTTAACTTTATTTGTGCCTTCGTGTGTTACCTGAAGAGTATGCCATATTTGATTTGGCGAAGTTGCTGTTGACACACGGTTGGACTCTTCTTTGGTTAAGGCACAGAACAAGGCATTCATTGCTTTGGCGTCAAGGTCGCATTCTTCTTTTGATCATCACTCCAAGCGTTATAGTGGGTAGCCGGTTTGGTGTACGGTGCTTCAACGATGTTCCAAAGTTCGTAGTTGAGAGATTGCAAGTAGATCTTCATTCTACACTTCCAATAGTTGTAGTTGGATCCGTCAAATAGCGGTGGACGTTGTGTAGAATGTCCTTCTTTGAATTGTGACGAAGGGAACTTCATTGCCATCCTTGCTTGTTGTTGACTAGGTATGCAGGGCTTATATGCCGATTCGGGTGCTCTGATACCAAATGTTGGTCTCGAGATAATGCCAAATGATGGACCTGCTCTGTTGGAACTTATGGATCTAAAATATGAAGTCAACACAAATACTAAAACAAAGAAGGATTAAAGTTAAACAAATAAATAAACTTGCAAAAAGAAAAAGTAAATCTCAGAAAGTTAGACAAACGCAAATACGAGAGATTTATCCTGGTTCGGTCCTCGTGACCTACATCCAGTCCCCAAGCCACCCGCTTGAGATTTTCCTTTATCCTTGATTTTGTACACCCAAAATCACAACCATGCACACCACTTGACAAATCCCCTTTGTCAACGTGTACACCTTCTCTACAACCAAGAGAACAATCACCACCTTGTACAACTTGCTTCTACACCAAGAAGACCCTCTTGTACAATGATATCTTTGAGGATTACAACACTTCCTATAAGCCTTGGTACTGTGTATGAACGTGGACAGGTCTAGTATAGGAGAAAACTTCAGAGAACTTCACTATAGAGTTGGAATTTGGTGAAGAACAGAAGTGGGAACAGTTTTCAGGATTGGCAGAATTTTGATTTAGAAAACTGAAGATTTTGATTGGTATTTGGCCTTTAGATTAATAACCCTATTTATAGCTGCACTCTAGGGTAAGTTAGGGTAGTTACAGGTGCAATTCAAAAGTTTAAAAACGTTGGGAAACGTTGCACAAAAGACCAGATAACAGAAACTGTCCAACAGTCAGAAACTGCCTATAGTCGACTTGCCTTTTGAGTTAGTCGACTATACTAGGCAAATTTCCAAAGGGTAGTCGACTAGTAATGGGTATTAGTCGACTAGGTCAAGATAAGCTCAAGTGACAGGTTTCTAGATAACTGAACCAAGTCGACTGCAACTACTTTATAAGTCGACTAGGCCAGGGATTAGTCGACTAGGGGAATAGGGTTAGTCGACTACAATTGTCTATTAGTCGACTATGTATTCTGTCAAGTCGACTAATGAAAAAATAGAGAGTTGGGTATAAAGTTGAGACACAGGATTAGTCGACTAGGACTTGGTCAAGTCGACTACTCTAGGGGTTAGTCGTCTATAAAGGGATATAAGTCGACTATAAGTCTAAGATGTGTGTGTGCATCAAGGCTTTTGACATGCTATTATACAATTACAAAACATCATATCAACTCTCTTTGGGAAGTCTTGATCATGTAGAACTCTTGATATAGTCGTGTAATAGAGCTCCAAATGAAATGCTTCACAAATGTCTTCATCAAAACATGTTCCAACAACCATATGGTCACCAGAACACAGGATAACACCAAAACACCAAAAGTCTGGCTAGCCACCCGGTATCCCATGCCAACCTGTCTTATGGCTGACTTGGCCACCACTCCTGTCGAACCCACATGTTTCACGCAAGCTTCTAAAGATCTCAAGTGGCGCCAGGCAATGGACACTGAAATGAATGTCTTGCTTAAGAATAAAACCTGGTCCCTTGTGCCATACCACCCTACCATGAATCTGGTTGATTGTAAATAGGTTTTCAAGTTAAAACATAAATCTGATGGTTCTGTTGACAGGTATAAGGCCTGCCTGGTGGCCAAGGGTTTTCATCAACAACCAAGATTAAACTATGGTGAGACATTCAGTCCGGTCATCAAACCGACCACTGTCCGTACCGTGTGCGGTCTGGCTGTCTCCAAGGGATGGTCTATTCGACAGTTGGATGTGAATAATGCATTTTTGCAGAGTTTTCTTACTGAGACAGTCTACATAGAACAACCTTCGGGGTTCATCAATCCCGCTCATCCCAATCATGTATGCAAGCTTCACCATAGTATTTATGGCCTCAAACAGGCTCCACGGGCCTGGTTTTCTCGCCTCAGCAGTTATCTAGTCACATTGGGCTTTGTGGGCTCCAAGTCCGACACGTCTCTCTTCCTCTGACGGGTCGGGACAGATCTTCTTCTAGTTCTTATCTATGTGACGACATCATCATCACAGGTAATGACTCACGGGCTGTCACTCGTCTTATTCAAGAACTAGGCCGGGAGTTCTCATTAAAAGACCTCGGTCCACTGCACTATTTCTTGGGCGTGGAGTGTCATCGTACACCCTCAGGTCTATTTCTCTCTCAACAGAAGTACATCCTTGACTTGCTTCTCCGACTCAAGATGGATGGTGTCAAGCCTGTTAGCTCACCTATGACCACTTCCTGTAAGCTATCCAAGATTGTTGGCAAGTCTCTCTCTGACCCCTTTGTCTATCGAAGTACTGTTGTTGGCTCTACAATACTTAAGCTTTACCAGACCCGATATTGCCTTCTCGGTGAATAAGGTCGCTCAGTTCATGCAAGCTCCAACCGATGAGCATTGGAGCACTGTAAAACGGATCCTCCGTTACCTCAAATCTACCATTCAACATGGCTTTTTTCTCTCTCATTATTCTTCTGTACATCTTACTGCTTACAACGTTGCAGATTGGGCAGGGTCGATCGATGATCGAAAATCTACTAGTAGCTATTGTGTCTTTCTTGGTACAAATCTCATTTCTTGGAGCTCGAAGAAGCAGTGCACTGTGACACGATCTAGCACTGAGGCAGAGTATAGGGGCGTGGCCAATGCTGCAGCAGAGGTCGTTTGGTTGCAGTCATTATTTCGTGAGCTTGGAGTTCCGCAATCTCCCCCAATAGTTCTCTGTGACAACCTCGGTGCAACATATCTCTCGATCAATCATATTCGTCACTCCCGCTCCAAACATGTTGAGATCGACATTCATTTTGTGAGGGATTATGTCGCCAATGGAGTCCTTGATGTTCGGTTTGTCAGCACTAAAGACCAACTAGCAGACATCCTTACTAAGCCTTTGAGCTCTTTAAGATTTTCTATGCTGAAGAACAAGCTCTCGGTTCTTTCGAACCCGCTTCACTTGCGGGGGGTGTTAGAGATATCAATGATAACATGTGATCCATGTGAAAGACACCCCTCATGAAATCAATCAGATCCTAAAATCTCTTCATGATTCCAGGAACACATGGGACTCATGGGATTCATGCACATGTGTTTCTCATTTTTTCTCTCAGTCAATATTTTCTTATTGTTTCTCTCAGTCAATGTTTTCCTATTGTACCTCCTAAATCAGTGTAAACATGTGACCAATATGTGTATATAATACAACCAAGAAGCATAGCTAATGGTATCTTGTCTTTACACAAATAAGTCTTCTTCTTATTATTTATCTAGGAGGAGGTCGGGAGTTGCCACCATGAGAGAAAGAGAGAGGAGGAGGAGAAGAATGTTTTATTGTCATTTTTTTATTTTTGGGGAGTGCCTTTATCAAAAATTGAGGTGCCTTAATCTTGAGGTGCCTTCATCAATTTTTGGGTGGAAATATCCACTCACAAGCACCGATCAATCTATAAGAGAGTGGGTATTTAAACCCAAAAAAGTGATAAATAGAGCCATTAGTTACTACACAGTAAATTAGTAAATAGACCCCATTTCAAATTATCAAAAATATACTTATATTTTACACATCCAATTTATGTGTAAAAATCTAGTAATACCCCTCAATTTGAAATTAATTCTCCATTTCTTTTCCCCTATCTCAAACCCTAGTTCCTCCCTCTCCCTCTCCATATCTTGTCAATTCCATGCCTCTCGCACAACCTCCTCGTAGAAATAAGCCTCGATATGAATAGATATATGAATCCAGTTAGCCCTCCAAGGCTCTATCTGCATGCACATACTTCTAAACACCAAGAATAATTTACCTATTACATAAGTACTTGGGAGACAATAAGTTTCTTAAATACACTACAGTATGTAAACTGTTTAATCCCACTGTAGCGATTGATTTGGCACCTGAGCATCACATTACAAGCACCTGCCCTATCATAATGATAAGAATCTAAGATTGAATATTTCTGAGAAATAGGATGCAGAATGTAACCTCTTCTCCCTCACATGAAGCTACCAAACTTCCAGCAAACATTTTCCATAAAACAATATGCGGCAAGGAGATCAAATAGGATGGTCAAAGGATTTTCATTTCATATTAGCAGCTGCAAGCATTTCCATAGTTGCCTCCCGATAAAAGTTTAAGTGGTTACCTGAAATCTAATATAAAAATTAAATGTGCAATTAATAATCTCACATCAACTGTAAGTTGTCATTTGCTAGTCAATAGCTGTTTCAAAACCAAGATGGGTATTTTTTTATTTTTTTTTAAAGAAGATGAGTCTAAAATTTCTAGGATTTATGGGAGGAATAATAGAGAGATTTTTGATGTTGAAAAGAAATTAAAGTTATAAGGATTGGGTATACTTATTAATTACATGAACTAACTGTTGTGATAAAGTTATAATATTTGAAAAGTTAATTTTATATTTTGGACTTTTTATTTGAAGATAAAACTGTTCAAGAAAATTTTAACTTATTTTTTTAGGCTACTTATCACTTCTTTGGATTTAAATAATTGCATTCTAAAATCTTTTGTGGTGCTATTGTGCTTGAGCAGCAAGACACTTCCTTCTTTTTATGAAAGATTGTTAATTTGAATCTTCTAATTCGTAATGTACTAAATTTGAAGTGGGAAATTATTCAATGTCTCAACTTGTAATATATGGAGACTATAGAAACTGCATGTTGGATACTAGCACATTTTGCGATTATACAAACATGATCAAGTTGAGATATTTTCTGAAAGATATAAATTTTTGAAATGAATCAAATTATTCACAATCATCTTAATGTTTTTATTGAAAACTGATAGTTATCCAATATGATGGGGACATCACACCAGTACTAATTATCTTTTTATGCCTTAGTCTATTTTTGAGTTTAGCCTTTTCTTTTGTTATAAAACTTAGTCTCACATCGGAAGTTCACTTTGTAAGAGCCTATATAAAGAGGCTCAACTCAATGAATAAACAGATAATGAATAATTAAAACTTTTTCAGTTAAAATTTCAGAGCTCTTGGGTTCTTGAGTTTTGGGTGCGAAGCCCGTGGTGCAAGGGGTGTGAAGCCCGCGTAAGGGGTGCGAAGCCCAAAGTTATCTGGTTCTTTCTCCAACCCTAATCTCTTTTTTTTTCATTTTATTTCTTGTAAACCCTAGTTTTTCTTTTTTATTTGTATTCGAAGGTGATTGCGATCCTGTTTTTACATCAATTTGGTATTAGAGCTTTGGTTCCAATGCCCTTCGAATTTCTTCTCTTCCCCAAATCCTAAATTTAGATCTGGATCTCTAGATCTAGATCTACTTTGCCAAAAAAAAAAAATCGATTATTGTTAGATCTAGATCTAAATCTATATTTAGATCTATTTAGATCTACTTTAAAAAAAAAAAAATCGATTACTGTTACATTTTGATCTAGATTTACTTTGAAAAAAAAAGAAAAGAAAAATAGAAAAAAAACAGAAAAAACAGAAAAAAAACAGAAAAGAAAAAGAGAGGAAAAAAACAAAAAAAGGAGGAATTTTTAAAAAAAAAAGTTACTGTTCACCGTGAACAGTAATTACTGTTCATCCGTTACTGTTCACAGTGAACAGTAACCGCCATCTCCCACCCCAACCAGTCCGGAATCTGTTTCTCGCCCATTCGGAGTCCATTTTGAGCTCTGTTCGAAGCGTTGGGTTCGTGACTGAGCCCCGAAGCCATTACAAAGATTCCATAGCACTTGAGCAACAAATCTAACCTCCACTAGCTCGTATTTGGCACAAGTACTGTCCCAGCAGCAGAGAATCAGCGTTCTGACACATCTTCAGCCCAATTTGAGTCCAATTCGAGCTATCGATTTATTGGGTAACCTCTGATCTTTATGCATTGAGTTTTATTCATGGGATTTTACTTTTGTGGCAAATACATTTATATTGATGGGGATGAAAAAGAGGTTGAAAATGACATGTATGCAGCTCTCTCGTATTTTTGGGGTTTTTATGATCAAGATGGGTATGAAAGTGGGAAAATCATCTTGAGCATTTCTTCAGGTATTTCTCCTTGACACCTGCGCAGAAGTGTCATTATGCCCAAATGAAGTTAGCTGGAGAAGCTTATTGGTGGTGGGAACACAATCATATCGACTGTCGAGATTGGCTTATCCTACAAGAACTTCTTCATGCCCGGTATGCTCCACACCTCGAGGGGCCACAATTCAGCGATTTGGTTGCTGAATGTAAAGAGATCCTCGCTGGCATGGTTAAGATGCTAGAAAGCAAGGCGATAAAGGCTGTTAATAATCCAGATCAGAGTCAGAAATTGATGACAATCTAGAGCCAAAGCCAGAAGTTTATGATAAGCCAGAGCCAAGACTAGAAGTTTTTGCTGAGTCGGTGTCACAGTAAGAAGAGGTTTCCCCACAGCCTATGGAAGTTAAAGGTCTCCCTGTTGAGACCCTTGTAAATCTTCTAGCGGAGCCTACTTTGAAGCTAGTACCACCGTTGGCAGCTATGAGTGTATCATTTTTTTGAGATCGCCTGAGGTGTACGACCCATTGCAGATATGTCTACAGGAGTCAGGCTCACAAGTGATCAAGGTACTTATGGTGCAAAGTGCAATCTGTTCAGTTTTCATCATGGATGACATGCCTCAGTCTGCTATTGGTGTCTTGATCAAGCAGTTATCTTTTATCGCTCTGACACGGAGACCAGTTCCACCTCCACCACCTTGGTTGCAATGTGATGCATTAGTGCCACTGTCACGGCCACCACCATGGCCCGATTGAGATGCTTCATGAGAGGTGTCCTCACTCGACAGGGTCGACTCTCTCCCACCCGGGGAAATGATGGGGACATCACACCAGTACTAATTATCTTTTTATGCCTTAGTCTATTTTTGAGTTTAGCCTTTTCTTTTGTTATAAAACTTAGTCCCACATCGGTTGTGATGGGGAAGTTTACTTTATAAGAGCTTATATAAAGAGGCTCAACTCAATGAATAAACAGACAATGAATAATTAAAACTTTTTCAGTTAAAATTTCAGAGCTCTTGGGTTATTGAGTTTTGGGTGCGAAGCCCGTGGTGCAAGGGATGTGAAGCCCGCGTAAGGGGTGCGAAGCCCAAAGTTATCTGGTTCTTTCTCCAACCCTAATCTCTTTTTTTTTTTCATTTTATTTCTTGTAAAACCCTAATTTTTCTTTTTTATTTGTATTCGAAGGTGATCGCGATCCTGTTTTTACATCACAATATCTATTTTTATGATAAATTTTAAAATAACACTTGCTGCTAAAATGTGGTAACAAAACCTTCGCGTTCTATTGAAATCAGTAGATGACCTTGTTGTTCTATTGAATTCAATAAAATCACTCTTATGTTGTCTCAACCACTATGAAATGTCTACCAATTTTAAGATAAGAGTAAAAAAAAAAAAATTATCTGTTCTTTATTCTATGTCAAATCCAATAGAATATGGATATTTACTTTCAAATCTTGAGATAGCACATAGACATTTTGTAATGGTCCCAGTTACTAATATCCTCGAACCACATAATAATATACAATTTTTTTTCTAAATTTCAGCAACATCTTCTCTGTAATTACTACAGTGTCTTGTATTAAAATTATATAATTTCCGTCACAACCGGC
Organism: Agave tequilana; assembly: GCA_038442645.1. Lineage (NCBI taxonomy): Eukaryota > Viridiplantae > Streptophyta > Magnoliopsida > Asparagales > Asparagaceae > Agave > Agave tequilana. The sequence continues at coordinate 152,221 of JAVJIF010011060.1, read as the reverse complement.
TTACTTACCACATCCTCGAGATCACAGTCTCGACTATTAACAATCATAATATATATGAACTTAAGAGTACACCTCTTGGTATTCTCAGTCTCAACACAATAACTATTTTCAATACCAAATTAAAAGAACACCAACAACCACACATATATCTCCAAACATATACAAAGATCGAACTATATAATTCAAAGTCTATCACATATCACATAGCATACATATCAAGTTTAGTATTTATATATACAAGCATGAACTATTCAAAGGTGAAAAAAATATAAGTAATTTTCACATGATTGATTCTCTATATGATTCTAAAAGAAACGCTCACTACATTTTAAGCCAGGCCTTTACTTTATCATGACTTGAAATGTTTTTTACATACAAGGATGAACTCGACAACTCAGTAAGTAAAGTCATGCAAGAAATTTAAGGAGTGGTATACAAATAACAATATGAAGCATAATTTGTGCATCAGATAATAAACATGAACATGAATTGGACAAGATAAATAAGAGCTCGTTGACACAATAAAAACAAAGCAACTAGGTACTCCAGTGATTCTATTCATAAATCGAAAAAATTCGATTTACTCAACTATTTATTTTATTAGTCGCTTGTAAAAATATCTCACATTTCACTAAATATATGTATTATGCATATTCATCCCAACACTTTGTGCATGAAGCTCATAACATATTAAATAGTCGTTCAAGTATCTTTTATCTTAGAGAATTCATGATAGAGTACTTTGCACATCAGTACATTGTACACATATATCATACAACCACAACACATGTAACGTGCGATGCATATATGCATAATTTCGTTCCTACTCCTTCCCCCCACCACCTTCCTCCACACACGCGCGTGCGCGCATACACACACACTTGTGTCCTTCAAAAAGATTTGAGCCCGAATCCTTCCCACTCAAATTCAACCCTCTGACATTCAAATAAAAGATCCACTTTGTTAAAGTTAATCAATATTATTTCAAGTATTTATAAATCAAAAATCAAGTGTTTTAAATATTTTTTACCCACCATCAAGCGGCGCAAAATGGACGGCCGAAAGTAGTGTGTTGGTTAGATCTACATCTTTAGACATACAAATTCTCGATCCGGCTATTTCATTATGATCTAAATATTTAAAAACCCTTACAAACTAATTTTTGTTAGGTTTCAAATGTTCTACACTGTTAAACTAACCAACTCACTATTTAGACCGTCTGTTTTCTCTTACTTGATACATGGGCAAAAAGTATTCAAGACACTTGATTTTTGGTTATAGATACTTGAAATAATATAGATCAACTTCAACGGAGTGGATCTTGTATTCAAATGTCGGATGTTGGTATTTGAGTGGGAAGAATTCGACCTCTAATCCTTTTGGAAGGACACAAGTGTGTGTGTGTGTGTGTATGAGGTATCTGCACCTCAGCCGCCAGTTCTCTCAGCTGGCGCTTTAACATGGTCGCAGTCCATTGCGACATAGTCGCAGTCCTAAAAAATTTCATATATTTTAATGTAATTAGGACTGTGACTATGGTAGCAGTCCTCACAAAAAGATGTGATTATGATCGTAGTCCTCACAAAAAGACTGTAACCATGATAGCAATCCTCACAAAAATACTGTGACCTAGTTACAGCTCTTACAAAAAACTGCGACCATGGTAGCGCAGTGCCCAAAATTGTGGCTGAGATTCAACCATGTCGCGCCAGCTGAGAGTCTCTCTCAGCTGGCGGCTGAGGTACATTTCTCTGTGTGTGTGTGTGTGTGTGTGTGTGTGTGTGTAGGGAAAGGTTACAATGCACATAGCGTGTAACTAAGTTACACATTAGTTTCCACCACACAAATTTTTTATAAGAGGAGATACAAAAATTAAGGCATGTGGTCCGCACAAAGTGATATTAGGTTATTTAAAAACTATTTTTGTGCGGTGGAAACCACTATGTGTAGCTAAGTTAGTTACACATAGGGTGCATTGTAACCTTACCCTCACGCGCGCGCGCGCACATATCGACACACACACACATAGAGAGAGAGACTTGTATCTTTTCAAAAGGAATTGAGGCTGAATCATTCTCACTAAAATACCAACATTCTACATTTGAATACAAGATCCACTACGTTGAAGTTGATCTATATTATTTCTAGTATCTATAAGCCAAACATTAAGTGTTTTGAATATGTTTTGCCCATACATCAAGCAGGAGAAAAAACGGACGGCCTAAAACGTGAGTTGATTAGTTTAACATTGTTGACATTTGAAATCTAACAAAATTAGTTTGTAGGGGTTTTTAAATGTTTAGATCATAATCAAATGGCTAAATCAAGAATTTATATGTCAAAAGACATAAATTTAACCAACTCACTACTTTCGGCCGTCTATTTTGCGCCGCTTAATGGATGGGCAAAAAGTATTCAAAACACTTGATTTTTGTTTTATATATACTTGAAATAATATAGATCAACTTCAACAGAGTGGATCTTGTATTCGAATGTCGGAGGGTTGTATTTGAGTTGGAAGGACTTGGGCTCAAATCCTTTTTGAAGGAAGCAAGTCTATCTCTATAAGTGAGCGTGAGTGTGTGTGGGTAGAGTTACAATATACATAGGTGTAACTATTTTAAGTTATACACACCTCTTTTCACCACACAAAATTTTGCTTCGTAAGATACAAAAAAAAAACTAATGGGAGTGATCCCCACAAGATGTTTAAAAAATGTTTTGTGTGGTGAAAAAAGATGTGTGTAACTTGACCTAGTTATACCTATGTGTATTAAAACTTTACCCTATAGTTATATATATAGAGAGAGACTTGTGTCATTCTGGAAGGATCTGAAGCCGAATCTTTCCCACTCAAATACAACACTACGATATTCGAATACAGGATCCATTCTGTTAAAGTTGATCTATATTATTCAAGTATCTTTAAACAAAAAATTAACCATTTTAAATACTTTTTGCCCATGCATCAAGTATGAAAAAACGGACGGCCTAAATAATGAGTTGGTTAGTTTAACAGTGTAGAACATTTGAAACTTAACCAAAATTGATTTGTTGGGATTTTTAAGTGTTTAAATCATGATCAATGGACGAATCGAGAATTTGTATGTCTAAAAATATTGATCTAACCAACTCATTACTTTTGGCTTTCCGTTTTGCCTCGTTTGATGGATGCGGGAAAAATATTCAAAACACTTGACTTTTGATTTTTTATTTACTTTAAATAATATAAATCAACTTAAACGGAGTGGATCTTGTATTTGAATGTCAGATGTTTGTATTTGAGTGAGAAGAATTTGAGCTCGAATCCTTCCGGAATGACACAAGTCTATATATACACACACATATATATGAGAATAATGTATATCAGCTGTCATCTGACAAAATCCCATTAGGTGATGGCTGATTTGAGGTATTCACCAAAAAAAAAATAATAATATTTGAGAATTTCCACATGATTGATTTTTTTATATGATTCCAAAAAAAATGCCCACTACATTTTAAGCCAAGCATTTGCTCTTATCACAACTTGAATGTATTAATATAAAAAAGTGAGCTCGACAGCTTAGTGAGTAAAGTCATGTAAGGAATAAAGAGTGAATACAAGTAATAATGTGAAGCATAATTTATGCATCAGATAATAAACATGAACATGTATTGGACAAGATAAATAAGAGCTCGATGATACAATAAAAACAAAGCAATCAGGTATTCTGGTGATTCTATTCATATATCGAAAAAATTCAGTTCATTCAACTATTTATTTTATTAGTCTATTGTAATAATATCTCGTATTGAACTGTATATATGTATTATACAGACTCATCTCAATACTTCGTACATAGAAACTCATGACATATTAAATAGTCATTCCAGTATCTTTTATTTTAATGAAATCATGATAGAGTGCTATACATATCAGTACAATGTACATATATATAACATATCACAAACACAATATATGTGACATGCAATGTATGTATGCACAATTTCTTTCGTACTCCTTCCTCCACCACCTTCCTCCAACACACACACACACACACACACACACACACACACACACACACACAGAGAGAGAGATGTACCTCAACCGCGAGCTGAGAGACTTTCTCAGCTGGCCGCGACGTGGCTGAATTTCAGCCATAAATCTTGGGCTCAGCACTTTCATGGTCGTAGTTTTTTGTGAGGACTGCGTTCAGGTCGCAACATTTTTTTTTGTGAAGACTGCTATTATGATCGTAGTCTTTTTGTGAGGACTGCGACCACCATGGTCACAGTCCTAATTACACTGAGAATATTTGAAATTTTTTTTAGGACTACGACCAAGTCGCAGTAAACTGCGACCAGGTCGCAACGCCAGTTGAGAGAGTTCTCTTAGCTGGCGGCTGAGGTACAGATACCTCATATAATATATGTGTGTGTGTGTGCGCGCGCTCGCGCGTGTGTATATGTATATAAATGTGTGTGTGTGTGTGTGTGTGTGTGTGTATGTATATATATGAGAATAATATATATCAGTTGTTATCTGAAGGAATCCCCTCAAATGGTGGTTGATTTGGGGTATTCCAAAAAAAATTTGATCCAACCATACCAATTTATAATTCATCTCCTAAGATGTGTTGACAAAAAATCACGTGTTTTAAGTCTGTGTATGTAATGGTTTAAAATATAACGATTTTTCAACAGCAACCATTAAATACATGAGCAAACGAAATTCAAAACATATGATTTTTTGTAAATATGTATCTTAGGGGTTGAATTACAATTTGGTATGGATGGATCTAAAACATTTTGAAGAAATACTCCAATTCAGCCGCTACCTGACAGGATCCCATCAGATGGCATCTGATCTTCATTTACATACATGTACTGAAACGTAAGTTCCAGAGTATCTTAGAGCGCCCCACTTTAATACAGATAAATCTACGTAGTGATTATCCAGCCTCCAAACTAATCTCTTTAGTGTCTATAGGGCGAATTGAGCCAATGGTTACTGAGGAGCAAACTCAAACCTCACCGCCCAATCTGCCTAAGAGAGGCTTCGAACCCGTGACCAATTGGGAGCAAACCAAGTGATGGTGCTATTAGGCCACCCTCTGCGGACCTCTCTCTATATATGTGTAGATAAGGAATATGTATATGAGATGTCATTTGAAGGGATCTTGTCAAATGGCGGCTGATTTCTCTCCCTTCTCACAATTTTTTTAACTAATCTTATCCAAATTGTAACCCATCCATAAGATGTGTGTGTGTATATATATATATATATATATATATATATATATATATATATATATATATATATATATATATATATATATATATATATATATATATATATATATAAACTAAGCGTTTTCAAATCCATTTGATCATATTTCTAATGGTTTAAAGTTTAACAGTTTTTCAATAATACAACTCTTGCAACCATTAGATACATGATCAAACGAACTCCAAAACACGTGATTTTTTATAGAGATGATTTATAATTTGATAAGATTAGATCAAAAAAAAATGTGAGAAAGAGGAGAAATTAATCGCCATCTGATGGGATCCTATCAGATGGCATCTGATATATATTATTTTCTCTTTATATTTATATATATATATATATATATATATATATATATATATATATATATATATATAGGGTAGTTTTCCATTGCGAATGGTCAGCGCCAATTTTTCTCGCCAACTCAAAGGTCAGCCGTTAGATTGCAAAAGAAAATCAGGGGCTGTCATTGATTTGACTAGCAAATGAGGCCCATGTTTCTCTCTTTTCTGATGCTGTTGCGGCCTTTATTCTATCTTCTTCTTCCAAACCCCCACCCCACCCCAACACCCCCCCTTCCCCCCTCCCCCAACACGCTCCAGTCGCCTATCCGGCAGCCGCCTTCTCCTCTCCTCGATCTCTCCCTCACCTTTCCTCCCCTCGATCTCGCTCCCTCGGCCTCTTGTGCCTCAATATTAAATCCTGTTATTTTTGTTGGAATTGAAGAATATAAGTATGAATCTTCGAGTGGAATTATGGCGAGATCCGTTGATCGAATCAATTGGATGATGGTTGGAGTGTGTTCTCCTTCCATTGGGGATGAACGTGGTATATTCACATGTTCAATTCTGACTTCGAATGAATGAGATATTCAAGTCTAAAGATTGCCTAATTTAAAACCAAATGGGACTAAAGGTAGCTAAAAGCATTTAGTCCACATTGGCCATGGGATGGAAGTTTGTGGTGTATAAATAGAGAAAATTGGGAACAAAGGGCATGCCCTTTGGGTACTTGGAGTTTTCGCGCGCGATTGGGAGGGATCTATGCCCGCCCGCACGTGTGTGCGTGCGCGCGTGCCGGCGCCGGCGCCGGCGCCGGGCTCGGTTTCGGGTTCCCTACCTGGCCTGATTCTTTTTGAATCGGGTCTCGCATGTATGGATTGCAAGCATACCCGAACCGGACCCGCTCCGCTCCGCGTCAGTTGGACTGCCAACAGACACGACTGCTGGGTCGAAAGGGTGCAACCTTTCATTGGGTTCGAACACGTTGGCCCCACGGTGATTTGGTAGTGCTATCCAAATACCGTGAAGGAGTGTTGTATCTTGGGAGACTAGCGTCCATTATCCCGTTAGCACCAGTGCGGGGGACGTAATTGTCTTAAGGAGATTCGCTCTAAGCGTACCTCACTCCAAATACTGTAAAAGTGGATTAAGTCCTTTATACAGGGGGATATATTTTATTGTATATCGAGACTGATTTAGATTCAGTCTAATTGGTATTTAACCAAGGAAGGAAATTGAAAGGTGGTTCTTAAATTAAGGAACGTTCTATTGAACGAAAAATCTCCCACCTGATATTTGCCGACCTGGCCAATTAAATTGTTGATATCTCAGTGATCTTGATTAGTTGTCAGATTTATTCCTGTTAAGCAGAATTCCAACAATCTTAAGACAATTATTTATTGAAGTTTCTTACTCTGTTCTGCTTGAACTTGTAGAAAATGTCTGAGACAAATCAAGATAGCTCAAGCAAGGCACCAAACATGCAAGCTTTGATGCCAACTCCACTTCCTAACCCGAAGCCGGAGAAGCCAGGAAAATTTGATGGCACAGAATTCAAGAGGTGGCAACAGAAGATGCTCTTCTACTTGACCACTCTTCATCTGGCCAGATTCCTGCAAGAAGATCCACAAGAGCCTGCAACTGATGCATGGACTCAATGTGACTTCCTTTGCCGAAATTATATTTTAAATTGACTGGATGACTCTCTTTACAATGTCTACAGTCCTATCACAACGGCAAAGAAGTTATAGGCCAGTCTTGACAAGAAGTACAAGACTGAGGATGCTAGTACTATGAAGTTCGTCGTTGGACGATTTCTGGAGTACAAAATGGTGGACAGCAAGACTGTAATCAGTCAGGTGCAAGAGTTCCAACTTATCTTGCACGAGATAGAAGCCGAAGGTATGATCCTACCTGAAACCTTTCAGGTTGCTACTATCGTGGAGAAACTCCCACCTGCGTGGAGAGATTTCAAGAACTATCTGAAGCATAAGCGAAAGGAGTTGAAGTTGGAAGATCTCATTGTGAGGCTTCGAATCGATGAGGACAACAGAAAGTCCGAGAAAAGGATCAGTAAGAACTCCTACGAAGCAAAAGCCAATGTGATCGAAGACTCAAAGGGGAAAGTGTCTACTTCCAAAGGCTTAAAGCGGAAGAAGACTTCCCAGGGGTACAAAGGCAAGGTCCAAGAAGGCAAGAACATGCGCTTCAAGGGAACCTGCTACATCTGCAACAAAGAGGGGCATAAGGCGAATGAATGTCGCAGCCGTCTCAAAAAGAATAAGAAAAGCCACCCACAGGCAAACTTGACCGACCATGAGTCTCCAAGCCTTTCAGCTGTGGTGTCAGAAGTGAATCTGACAACCAATAACAAGGATTGGTGGGTAGACACGGGAGCTACTCAGCACATCTGCTCGGAGAAATTGTTATTCTCTGAATATCAAATACTGGAGCAAGATGAGCAACTATTCATGGGAAATTCAGCCGTCTCAAAGGTTGAAGGAAAAGGTAAGGTCATTCTGAAGTGGACATCGGGGAAAGAGCTTACTCTTAACGATGTGCTTCACGTTCCAGACATCCGCAAGAATTTGATCTCCGGATCAATACTTAGTAAGAAAGGATTTAGAATGGTGTTTGAATCCGATAAATTTGTACTTACTAAGGGAGGGATGTATGTGGGAAAGGGTTATCTTGTTGATGAATTTTTTAAAGCCAATGTTGCAGTGGTAGATAAAAAGTCTGTGTATTTGTACCCGAAGCTTATAAATAAAAGAAATTCTTCTGTTTATTTGCTTGAGTCTCCTATTTTGTGGCATGCTAGATTAGGGCATGTAAATTACAAGTCTTTGAAAAACTTGTCTAATCTGGGATATATTCCTAAACTCAACTTGGAAAAAATTCGCAAGTGTGAGATTTGTGTTGAGGCCAAGTTGGCGAAAAATTCATTTCACTCAATTGATCGAAATACAGAACCTTTAGGGTTAATTCATAGCGATCTGTGTGACTTGAAGTTTATGCCAACTAGAGGCGGGAAAAAGTATTTCATTACTTTTATCGATGACTGTACAAGATACAGTTATGTGTATCTTTTAAACAGTAAGGATGAGGCAATAAATATGTTTATAACATATAAAGCCGAAGTTGAGAATCAACTCAACAACAAAATCAAGATTCTAAAATCCGATAGAGGCGGAGAATATGAATCAAATGATTTTAGTGAGTTATGTGCTAATTTTGGTATAATCCATCAAACTACAGCACCATACACTCCTCAGCAGAATGGAATTGTTGAACGGAAGAACAGAACTTTGAAGGAGATGGTTAATTCCATGCTCGTAAGTTCTGAAGCTCCGCAGAACTTGTGGGGGGAAGCTCTATTAACTGCAAATTATATTCTAAATAGAGTACCCCATAAGAAACTTGGTCTTATACCTTTCGAGTTATGGCATGGAAGGACACCTTCCTACCATTACCTCAAAATGTGGGGGTGCCTTGCAAAAGTGCTAGCACCATTACCTAAAAAGACTAAGTTGAGAGCAAAAATTATGGACTGCATATTCATAGGCTATGCCTTGAATAGTAGTGCCTACAGATTTTGGTTCATAAATCAGAGATACCAGATATTCATATAAACATGATTATCGAATCTAGAGATGTTGTGTTCTTTGAAGACATCTTTCCGTTCAAACGGGAAGCAAATAAGACTTCTGGGAAAAGAACACACGAGATAGCGTTCAGGGACAAAAGTTCCGAGGAACCGACTGTTAATGCGGAAACTGAACCAAGAAGAAGTCAAAGATCTAGAATCTCAAAATCTTTTGGTCCAGATTTCATAGCATACGCTATTGAGAGCGAGCCTCAAACATTTAAAGAGGCTATGTCAATCCCAGAAGCACAAATGTGGAAAGAAGCTATAAATAACGAAATAGAATCCATACTAAGTAATCATACTTGGGAATTGGTAAACTTGCCTCCTGGCAGTAAACCAATTGGGTGTAAGTGGATTTTCAAACGAAAATTAAAACCCAATGGATCTATCGATAAGTACAAGGCTAGTTAGTAGCCAAGGTTATCGACAAAAAGAAGGACTTGACTACTTCGATACTTATTCACCGGTAACAAGAATAACGTCCATTCGGATGTTAATTGCAATTGCAGTATTGCACAACTTAGATATCCATCAAATGGATGTCAAGACTGCATTCTTAAATGGTGAATTAAATGAAGAGATATATATGGAGCAACCTGAAGGATTTAAAGTCAAGGGCCAAGAACACAAGGTGTGTAAATTGGTAAAATCTTTATACGGTTTAAAGCAGTCTCCAAAACAATGGCATGAGAAATTTGATAGTGTCATGATCAAAGATGGATTCACTATCAATGAATGCGATAAGTGTGTGTACACTAAAACAGTTGGAAATGTATGTATCATTGTTTGTCTTTATGTAGACGACATGTTGATACTTGGGACTAATATTGAGATTATTAAGTCCACTAAAAGAATGTTATCCAACAGTTTTGACATGAAGGATCTGGGGGTTGCTGATGTAATTTTAGGAATTAAAATCACCAGAACACCAGATGGAATCAGTCTATCTCAATCTCACTACGTGGATAAGATGATAGAAAGATTCAAGGATCATGGGATAAAGGAAAATACAAATCCTTTTCTCCCACACATCCACCTTCATAAGAATACAGGAACTGGAATACGCCAGTTGGAGTATTCTCAGATTATCGGAAGTCTAATGTATTTGATGAATTGCACTAGACCCGATATTGCTTACACTGTAAGCAAGTTAAGTAGATACACTAGCAATCCTAGTGATCTACATTGGACCGCTCTACTACGAGTATTGGGTCACGTATCACATACCAAGGAATATGCCATGAGATATAGACAGTATCCACCTGTACTAGAAGGATACAGTGATGCTAATTGGATTGCAGATTCTGAGGAATCAAAATCAACTAGCGGATACGTATTTACTTTAGCAGGAGCAGCGGTATCATGGAAGTCTTCTAAGCAAATATGTATTGCCCGTTCCACTATGGAATCGGAATTCATAGCCTTAGATAAGGCTAGAGAAGAAGCAGAATGGCTTCGACAATTCTTAGAAGATATACCATTATGGCAAAAGCCAGTGCCCGCGATATGAATACACTGCGATAATCAAGCAGCTATATCTAGGGCACAAAATGTTATATACAACGGTAAGTCTAGACATATTCGTCGTAGACATAATACCGTGAAGCAGTTGCTCTCAAATGGAATTATCTCTATTGACTTTGTATCGTCAAAGGATAATTTAGCGGATCCGCTTACTAAAAGTTTAAGTGGAGAGCGTATAAACTGCGCATCGAGGGGAATGAGTCTAAAAGCCTAACCTTACCGAGTCAGCTTAATGGAAACCTCACTTAGCGACTGGAGATCCCACGGACTAAGTTCAAGAGGAAAAACTAGTTATGATTGACTCAACAAGTAAGCACTTAGGAGCTTGACTCCAATCCATTCCTAAGGTGCACATAAGTGCTTTTCTACAAGTGTATTAAGGATAAGCTTAACGCTTTTAATGATGCCTATATTTTGTTACTAAACAAGTGGAGTAGAGTAGACTACTCTTAATAGGTCCATCACCTATGTGAGTATAGAGTTAGGTCGGCTCTTTGGGAATTTCTATGGAGGTTGTTATTCCCTAAAGATACTCTCTGAAACCAAGAATGTCCAGGGCCAAAACGGACACAACCGAGAACCAAAGTTGATTTGAAAAGTCACTGTGTGAAGCTTGTTGACTTGGCTTACACTAACGGCTAACAGTTCAAGACCTACTTCACTGATTAGCCAGTAAGTCCGATAAAGCTCTCGCTATGGAAGGTTCAAGACCTAGTTCACCTATCCTTATGCAGTTTCTTTTCTCAAGTACCTTTCACAATAGAGTCAGTCTCTTTGTGTGTCATTTCCTTGAATCTCCATTCATTGTGGGGGATTGTTGGAATTAAAGAATATAAGTATGAATCTTCGAGTTGAATTATGGCGAGATCCGTTGATCGAATCAATTGGATGATGGTTGGAGTGTGTTCTCCTTCCATTGGGGATGAACGTGGTATATTCACATGTTCAATTCCGACTTCGAATGAATGAGATATTCAAGTCTAAAGATTGCCTAATTCAAAGCCAAATGGGACTAAAGGTAGCTAAAAACATTTAGTCCCACATTAGCCATGGGATGAAAGTTTGTGGTGTATAAATAGAGAAAATTGAGAACAAAGGGCGTGCCCTTTGGGTACTTGGAGTTTTCGCGCGCGATTGGGAGGGATCTATGCTCGCCCGCACGTGTGTGCGTGCGCGCGCGCGCCGCCGCTGGCGACGGCGGCCGGCCGGCACCGGTGCCGGGCCGGGTCTGGTTTCGGGTTCGGGTTCCCTACCTGGCCTGATTCTTTTTGAATCGGGTCTCGCGGGTATGGATTGCAAGCATACCCGCTCCGCTACCCGAACCGGACCCGCTCCGCTCCGGATCCAATCCGCCCGCCAACAGACCGCTCCGCGTCAGTTGGACTGCCAACAGTTGCGACTGTTGGGCTGCCAACAGACACGACTGCTGGGTCGAAAGGGTGCAACCTTTCATTGGGTTCGAACCGTTGGTCACTCCTGGAGCGCTATATAAAGCGCTCTGATCTCTCAATTGATAAAACACACACAAGTAAACAACTCTCTCTCTCTTTCTATCTGAGTTCTGAAGCAGAAGCAAGCCTGCGTTCTGAACTAGGAAGTCGAGTTCCAAAGCGACTTCCAGCGAGAAGTGAGAAATCCGTAACTCGGTTTCCGAAGCAACTTCCAAAGAAGATTCTGCAAAATTCGAGGGCTTAGAAAATTCAACAAATTCTTTTATAGAATTATTGTCTGAATCTAAGACTTCTGAAGAAGAATATTCTTCAACCTTCCTTCGTCCTCAACAGTGGGTGCTACTCCAAAGTAGAGGCAAATATTCATCCGAAATTTGTTCTTGTACCGCTGCTTCAACGATCCTGTGAAGGTACTGGTTGACTACGGTTCGACCGTACGGTGATTTGGTAGTGCTATCCAAATACCGTGAAGGAGTGTTGTATCTTGGGAGACCAGCGTCCATTATCCCGTTAGCACCAGTGCGGGGACGTAATTGTCTTAAGGAGATTCGCTCTAAGCGTACCTCACTCCAAATACTGTATAAGTGGATTAAGTCCTTTATACAGAGGATATACTTTATTGTATATCGAGACTGATTTAGATTCAGGCTAATTGGTGTTTAACCAAGGAAGGAAATTGAAAGGTGGTTCTTAAATTAAGGAACGTTCTATTGAACGGAAAACCTCCCACCTGATATTTGCCGACCTGGCCAATTAGATTGTTGATATCTCAGTGATCTTGATTAGTTGTCAGATTAATTCCTGTTAAGCAGAATTCCAACAATTTTTTCTGTGGGTTTCTAATGACTTTTTATGCTTTTGTTTCCTGTAAACAGAGGCTCAGGTTATGGAGAAGGTGAGTAACAGATGGGTCTTGGCATCGGCGCGACGAGTGGTTGGGCTGTCCAAGGTCTTGTGGAGGTTCTTCTTCTTGAACACTCGGCACTCTTAATTACACATACAAAGAGTAAAAGGTGGTAGTTTTTTTGTACATTGGAGATGGAGTTTGCAGATTCAGAGTGGTCGTCGAGCCTCTACTCGTGCATGATCCAACCTGACTTCTTCTGGCCGTGAGGCGCCCTGCCTTTGTAGAAGACACAGGCCTTCCAGAAGCCAGCGGCTGTAGCACGGTTGGTGCGCGTGCCGATCAAATACTTCTTGTCCTTTGAGGCTGAAGAAGTACCAACCGTTTTGTGGTGTCATTCCAATCCTGCACTTCTCTGTATGTGTAACTGAGAGTGTATTAGAGCAGAGAATGTTTGCAAAAGAATTGATGATGATTGAGTTGATGGATGAAGAAGTATCTTGACAGTCACATGGTTCGAGATTGTTGAGATCGACATCGCAGATGACATCGAGATCGATCTTCTCACAAGCGACCCTCTTGCACAAGCAGCAGCTCAGGAGCTCTTGTTGACATCGACACCACCTACTCGCCGTAGCTTTTGCTGTTTTGCTGGTGCTGGTTTGCCCCCATTGAAGGGGGTGTGAATCTCTTGGGCAAACTCCATCTCCAATGTTCACTGTACTAATGTATGTATATTGCTGGTGCTGGTTTGCGTCTTCTCACAGAGATTCACATTGATGGTGCTTGTTTTGCTTATGCATGCATGCAAACATTCCATCAAATGAGATACTATGAGAGATGATATAAATCTCACATCTATCAATTTCTCAAAACTGCCTTCTTCAATCTAGTTCAGTACAAGCTTACTGAAATCAAAATATTGATTCATTACAAGATGCTAGATCCCCTCACAAAAAGAAGAAATTACATCAATTAGGGCTCAATCTTGCAAAATAAAAATACAAAAAAGCTCATCTAGATTTTCATCATGATCTAAACACTTAAAAATTCTCGGACACCATTTTTAGTTGGATTTCAAATATTCTACACCGTTAAACTAACCAATTCACTATTTCAGTCGTCCATTTTGCACCTACTTGTTGGATGTGCAAAAAATATTCAAAATATATGATTTTTTATTTTTAATTACTTAATATAATGTAGATCAACTTCAACGGGGTGAATCTTGCATTCGAATGTTGTATGTTTGTATTTGAGTGGAAAAGATTCGGTCTCGAATCCTTCCAGAATGACACAAGTCTATCTCTGTATACACATATATGTATGTACATATTTATATTTATCCTTTTTCACTATACATACGCAAAACATACACTTAAAGCTTAAACATAATTAATCGTTCACTAACTAAGTAATTGAATTATCACTTCTAATTATTCTTTATATTCACATAATCGAATAATTAAAATTTTAATTTATTATTAAATAATTCGGGTGTTACACATTTTCTTATGAATTGAGTAGAATAAGAGGTTTCTCTTTATCTCAATAGAACAATAATGTTTGCTGCTAAACCTTCATAGTACAATGGGGTTTTTTTCGCCACTTATCCTTATTTTTAAGCATTTTCCTCCCTTTCATTTTCTGCTCCTCTAAGAGCAGTTAATATTCAATTATGAATATAATTTTTCCCCCTCTCAATAAACAAATAACCTCCCCACCCCATACAATCATTTTTTTTGCAAACAAATGTATAAACAGTAAAATCAATATTTAAAAAAAAACTATAGAGCTAGAGGTTTAAGCAATATTTAAAAAAAACTATTAGCGCTAGAGTTTTAAGTAGTTTACTCTCTATTCTATCTTTTATTTCTTGTCTTTTTGATGCAGACAATGGAACAAAGATATGACAAATCTTTCATTATTGTAGAAGACACGTCAACTCAACATAAATCCAGTAATTCTGTTAGTATTAGGGTTTATACTTTTTATTTCTTGTATATTTGATTTTTAATGATCTGAGTTGCAGTAGGATTACTAGTTTTCTTTTTATGTATTTTTCTCTTTCTTTTAAACTTTTGATTTCTTTTAGGAGTTGACTTATGTAATCCAAATATAAATATAAGAGTATAATTTTATATAGCATATATAAAAGCCCCCATGTATTCAATTTTTCAATGAACAAAAAACAATGAAATTAATGAAAATTCACTATTCTCTTTGCGAGTTGGGTATGAATTTTGAATCCTCTTTCTAATAGTGATGGGATGATCTATTAAACTTCGATTAGTGGTGGGATGCCCCTAATTGATTTATCAATTAATATAATTCTATTTCCCTCCCTCAATCTCTCCACAACAGATTTTTTTACTCTCTAAAAATGCTGTCGAATCTCTTTCTCTCATCACGTCAACAGCCGACCTCGATATCTATTATTACCCTCTTCCTCATCGCTAAAGCCGGGGCTATCCAAGCCTTTCCATGCCACCAAAATCAGACAGAAGATAAATTCGCGCGATCAAAATTCTTCACCTGCAAGCTTCCTTGTTCGGACCATATCTCATTCATTCGAAGTTCAAATCACGTAACGATTGAAGCGTTGGATTCGTGATAGAAAGAGTTACAATATTGAAGAATCTCAGAGCAAAAAAATAGACAAAATCAGGTTTATTTCATAGGTAATTCAATAAATACAATTTCAATCCATAAATTATTTCTTTACAAGTCGAATATACATATTTAAAATAAAGAAACTCAAAATAAAGAAACTAGAAATCTAACTATAATTCTGACTACTAAAACCAAAAATCAAGAAATAAAAATCCTACCACTAGTAGAACTACTGGATTCATGTTGTGCTGCCGTATCTTCTCCAATGATAAAAATTTGTCATATCTTCGTTCTATTGTTCGCATCACAAATTACAAAAGGAAGTCAATAATAAGATGGTTCAAAGAAATACCAACTACAAGTTACAAATCGATGTTAGAAAATGATTTAAAGTTTTTAATGTTAGTGATATTATTTTACTTGCATGTAGTATTGATCTGTTTCAAATTTTGAAGAAACTAAATTGTCATGTTTATGTTATAAATTTTGGTATCAATTCTATTTTCAATATTGAAGATCTTGTGGATTACAAAAGTTTTAATTTTAACCCTAGCAACTTTCTTATTGATGAGCCATCCCATGAGCCTATTTTTGAGAGACCCTCTATTTCACTAATTCCAAATATTTTACCTACTACAGTAGATCAAATTGATAAAATTTTAGATGATGAAATTATTATGACTTGTAAGTATTTGATTCGATGGAAAGGAAAAGCGCTGACTGATTCCAACAAGTTGAAGCAAGATGAGATCACTTCTATTACTGACTTGACGAAGTCGAGCTCTCTTCAACATGGGGAGAATAATGCAGACAATGGAACAAAGATATGATAAATCTTTCATCGTTGGAGAAGACGCGCCAACTCAACATAGATCTCGTAGCTCTACTAGTATTAAGATTTTTACTTTTTATTTCTTGTATTTTTTATTTTTAATAATCTGATTTGCAGTAAGATTACTAGTTTTCTTTTATGTATTTTTCTCTTTCTTTTAGATTTTTTATTTCTTTCAGGAGCTGGATTATGTAATCCAAATAGAAGAAGGAGGGTACAATTTTGTAGCCTATATAAAGGCCCCCAATGTATTTATTTTTTCATTCAATAAAAATAATGAAATTAATGAATATTTGCTATTCTCTTTGTGAGTTGGTCAAAGATCTTGAATTCTCTTTCTAATAGTAATGGGATGCCCTATTAAACTCCGATTAATGGTAAAATGCCCTAATTGGTTATCAGTACTATATTTCTATTGTTCCTCTCTCAATCTCCACAACAAATTTCTTTCCTCTCAAAAAGTGCTGCTGAATTCCTTTCTCTTGCACGTCTACTGTCGACCTCGACGCCCATTGTTACCCTCTTTCTCACTGCTGAAACCGAGGCCATCCAGGCCTTTCCACGCTACCAAAATCAGGCAAAACATATTCGCGCGAGAAAAATTCTGCACCAGCAAGCTTCCTTATTTGGGTCATATCTCACTCATCTGAAGTCCAAATCAGACATCGTTTGAAGCGTTGTATTTGTGACAGAAAGAACTACAATACTGAAGAATCTCATAGCAAGAAAATAGAGAAAATCAGACTTATATTACAGATAATTTCAAAAGTACAATTCCAATCCATAAAACGTTTATTTACAAGTCGGATATACATCTCTAACTTATTATCAACCTTGATCTATTGTCCACTTTAAAATGAGAGTGTGTGATTTGCTTCTCCTTTGTAGTTGCTTGGCTTCTTTATTAATAGTAAAATCTGTTATCTACATTATAATAATATTTAATTAGTATTTTGATATTTGAATTGACCTGATTCATACATTTTAAAAAAACATAGCTAATATTAACTGTTTTAAACTTTCCTACAATCAATCTTTCTTATTGGTGAAACATTTAATTGCGTTATTTTATCTATTGCTTCCGTCCCGGACACATTTCACAATCACTTCTATTTGAATTTGGATATGAATCTCCTCGTGTAATGCTATTAAAAGTTGCAAGTTAGGCTCTGCCCAAAATTCCTAAAATTTCCCAGGAAAACCACCCACCCTTAAACATAACCACCTCTCCTTCTCAAAAGAGAGATTCTAGGTCTTCTCTCCTCCAGAAAAAAAATACCTAGGCGTCCTGACGCCGACCTAGCCGCGGCTTCCTAGGAGCCGATCTCCCCTCCTCCCCGCGGCTGACCTAGCCGCGGTCGCACAACCAAGGGGCAATAGAGCGAGGAGTTTGAGAGAGACGCTCTCCCAGGGCTGAATCTTCCATGGTTGATCCCTGCCTTGTCTCCTCTTCAGCTATTGTTCCCTCCTTTTTATTTCCTCCCTGGTCTGCATTTTCTTGGTGACTCCCATCCCCTTTTTAGGGCTGGTGGGAAGCGCTGGTGATTTCTCTTGGTCGACCACTTTGATTCTATGAGGTCGGGTACTAGATCCCGAGTTGGGATCTCTAAAGATGTTGATGGAAGATTGTCGGAGGATGCTTCCGGAGATGAGGTTCCGCCGCCTGTCCATGCTCAGCAGAAGATCGTTGGTGTTACAGATGAGGTGAGGCAGCAGGTTAATGTTGATGTGCAAGTGGACGTTGCCTCTGCATCTTCCGACTCTGAAGCTGCTGGGGATGCTAAGGGGAGTGGTGGGGATCGAAGGTTGTCGGATTCCCACTTATTGCCGAAGACTGGTGAATCGGGGGTAGCCAAGGTGTTTGATGGAATGCCACAGTTAAACTCTGCTGATATTGAGAAGAATCGGGGGTTTGGTTCTGCTGTAATGGGTACACAGAAGGGGGCTGCTCCTGTTAAGAGAGCCCCGTGGGTTAACTTGTTCAAAGACAACCGCAACTTAGGCAAGGGCATCAAATTGGACATGGTGGATTCCGTGGAGGATACATTACATATTACGGATGAGGATGTTGATGATGTTGCAGAGATATGGGGATTTTGTTTAGTAGGCCTATTTTCAGGTCGCTTCCCTGGCATGGATGCGGTCAGGATTATTCGAGAGGGGTGGAAGGTTGATTGTACACACTGGATCCATCGTTCAGGATGGATAGTCTTTAAATTTAAGTCGGAGGAGGATAGACTTAGTGTCTTGAATGGGGGACCATACTTTATCTATGGGCGAAGCTATAAGATCACCTAGAGGGGGGGTGAATAGGTGATGGCTAATCTAATGGTCACTTATGAACAAATAATGCGGAATTAAAACTAAGTTGACCAAATTAAACTTCTTTTAATTAAACACTTATGTATAACACAAGAGTGTTGCCGAATTCCCCTTGCGAGGCTCTGGACAAACTCCTCTAGATTCCCCTTGAATGGGTTGAGGTGCCGCGTTGGCTCTCTTGGTTGAATACTAGTGTTAATAACAATCCCAAGCAAGTATAGCAATTATGATCACAAAGGTATATCATGCATATAAGAGATAAAGACTATAAAGTAATGCAAGATATAAGTGAGACAAAAAGAGTAAGAGAGCAAGAGTGAGCAATCGCAAACACAAAGGGTTTGTTTCGAGGTTCGAGCACACTTGCTCTACATCCCCGCCTTCGACACACGAAGGATTTCCACTATGCACGATCCAACCGGATCTCTCCTTGGTGTCGCAACACCTACAAGCCCTCGGACTCCAAAAGTCCCTTACACACCACAAGCCCACCGGCTCGTCGAGGCCGCACCTCAAGCTACAAGAGTTCGCACCCGAACCCTAAACAACCACGAGCACACTTGCCCGTCTCCTCAAAGTACAAGATGAAATCTTGGTGATCTAAACACTTGATCACCTACAAAAACTCTCACTACAACACCTATAGGATGAATAGCTCAATGGATGCTCAAGTGTTTGTGTGAGAAAGCAAGGAAAGAATCTTTGGTGAAAATCTCAAGAAATCACTTTTACACTCTTATAAAATCTTCCCTTTTGATTGGAAGTATTAGCTCACTATTTTTGTGGAGAAAAACCTCTGAAATGAATCTGAGAAAACAGGCTCTAAGGTCTCCAAAAATCTTGGCTCAAAACAATGACAAAACCCCCTTTTATAGAGGCCAGAAAAATCTGACCGTTGGGCTCTGTCAGAGCTTCCGGTCGACCGGTCCGGTCGACCGGCAACGGTCAAAAATCCGACCGTTGCAGCCTCCGGTCGACCGGCCCGGTCGACCGCGCAACTGGAGAAGAGAGTAATCTCTCTGTCGGTCGACCGGTCCGGTCGACCGAGATTTCCTGAGAGCAAAGCTCTCTGAAGCGGTCGACCGGCACGGTCGACCGTTCTCCAGTGCACACAGGCGTGCACGTCTGTGCACGTCCGGTCGACCGACCCGGTCGACCGGCCACTGTCAGTTCTGAAAAAAAATCAGAACTGCCAGAACCTGAAAATTTTGGGATTAAAGATTGGTCTTTTTGGCTTAATAAAAAATCCCATAAATACTTTAGAAATTCTACAAAAAATAGTTTTATGATATAGAAACATGCTTGCACAAAATCAAAGCATGTTATTAAAGATTTGACTATTTTTTGTAACTTGGAAATATTGGCTCATAATAAAAACTGTTTTTCTAAAACATGTTTTTCCAAATTTTTATCAAATACAAAAACAAGATATACTTTAAAGCATAGTGTGTATGGATATGATCCACTACACAATCAAGATGAAATATCTAGTTTTTGACATAAAGCACTAAACTTGGTTTTGGTTGAAAGATGTAAACATGAATATCAAAAACCAAGACATATATTTTGTCATAAGGAAAAATCCTTTACCAAAATGAAAGAGTCTTTTCTAACTAAAAAATTCTTTTATGAAAAGACAATTAAATCTCAAGAGTGTGTGTGTGATATGACTTGAGCAATCCACCAATCTATTCTATCCTTTACATTTTTATCTAAAACAAATAAAAATCTTATACCTAGACACAAGTCTTCATCTTCTTGAAGTCTTCCCTTGAAGGCTTCTCATCTTCTTGACTTGGTCCAAGCTTGATCCAAAGCTCCTTGGATCACCCCGTGCTAGCTCCAAATCTTGACATTTAATCCTTTGTTGAGCTTTGCACCTACTAAGATCTTGATAAAGAATCTGTCACTAATTAAACAAGATCATTAGCAAATATAACTACATGAGTTGATCATCATCAAAACTAGAGTGATAGGCCTTTGGGCCAACAATCTCCCCCTTTTTGATGATGACAAAACTCATGAAGTTATATATGCATGGATTAAAGTAAAGCTTCAAAGAAGCTCCCCTTAACTCATGCAACACTAGAAATAAATAGATATGACATTAAAGCACATAAATATGTATGCAAATGAATGCACAAAAATGCACAAATCTTTTCATCAAACTTTTATCTTATTATATTATTGCTATGCATGAGTAAAAGCACAAGTATAAAAACTCAAAATCATCTCAAAATCTTTCTCTCCCTTAAGTAAGGAACAAATACTTCTCCCCCTTAAGGAAATCATGCATATAACTCAAATACTTCTCCCCCTTTTGTCAATCATCAACAAAGGGTTCAAAGTTCAAATCATCAAACAAATTTTCTCCCCCTTTTTGTCAAAAATAAGGAAATCAAGGAGGGTAAAATCAAATCAATCAATAAGATTTAAATGCGATATACATTCATGAAGAGGAAGATGCTAAGTTAACTTCCCTACACATATGCATTACATGAAGAAGGGATGACAAGCCCTAACTCACATAACACATATTATGTAATGCATAAGAGGAGATGTGAAGCTCCCCCTACACACGTGTACCATATAAAGAAGAGATGTTAAGCTCCTCAATACATAATACACTCAACATGAATCTATATGTAAGAGAGATGTTAAGCTCTCCTTGCATATAGGCAATACAAAACACAAGTTCATATCGAATATTTTTTTTTTAAAAAAAAACCAAAATCTTGATAAGCAAACATATAGTATATAATATACGTGTGTAAATCAAGCACTAAAGATCACATATATGTATGAAAAGATAATATCAATTGAAGTAGATACATACATATATGAAAGAACAACATATGAGTATACACAATAAGAGGTCATATTGATACCAATTGAAAATATCCAATGATACCAATTGAAAATTAAGCTTAAGTGTATATATCATAAAATCTATCACATGAAGAATTCGAACTAGTTAAATGAAGGGGTTTAACAACTAGTACGGAATCCTTCAATCAAGGAATAAGTCAAAAATTTTTCATGAAATATCAATGAAACACAAGGCACTAAAAAGCACTATATCCATAAAGTCCATATCAAGAAGAAGTGAGTGTGATAGTGTTATGTGGAACATGGTATCATGAAAAATAGCAATAAAACTCAATATTCCTTAAAATTTTGAAATCATGAAATCCATCACAAAAATTTTATTAAAAAATTACAAAATTTTATTAAAAACAAAAATTTATATTTCAAGATATATGTATGTTTTGACAAGACATTAAGTATACATACATATCCTTAAAACACAATTGAGTCCATTTATAGATTTGCATGAAAGGCAAATGACTCAAGAGGTATCCATGTATATCTTAATGTTTTGGCAAGACAAACATATACATGAAATGAAAGCACATGATCATAGCATAAATCCAAAATGGGAATACAAGTTTAAAATGTAATAATTATCAAAACTTAGGCTATACTAACACACCTAATGGGCACAAATAAGCATTCAAACCCAATCATATATAGATTTATTTGTGATCCATAATGTGTACAAGTATAAATCCAAGTGTTGACAAATAACTAACATTTAAACTAATATTCAAATAAAGAAGCATCAAATAAATTTTGAGAATACAAAAGAATTTATCCATACGATTAAAAATAGGATCATGTGAATTAATTTGAAGAATAGATAACTAGTTTAAATGGATTTTTGACAAACTAGTTAAAGATCCTTCAAAAATACAAAGTCAAATGTTTTCCATGAATAATACTAAATACATAAAAGTTCAAGCACTCATAGTCCATAAAGCTCAAAAATTATCTTTTATCATATATAATGAGTGTTCAATGGTTATGTAAATAGCATTTTATAAAAATAGTCATTCAAGCTCAAAAAGATCATAAATCACATTTTGTTGTACAAATCAAAAACAAGAAAAATCATTTTTTTTATTTTTTTTTATAAAATACTAATCTTCATGGTATATGTATGATTTATCCAATTCTAACAATATGCATACATATCCCAAATATGAAAGAGTCCAATATATATTGCATGAAGGCAAATGACTCAAGGGGTATACATGTATATTTATTAGATTTGAATTAAACACACATATACATGAAGTAAGATCAAAGATAGGCATAACAAGTATAAATGACCGAATCATCAAAACTAGCCTATACACATGCATATAGTGGATACAAATGAGCATGAAGTTCAAATATATATGAGTCAATTGTAGTTCACTATTCATATATGTATAAATGTAAGTTTTGACACATTCTACATTTAAGCATGTAAATGCCACATGAAGCACCCAAAAAATATGAACATGCTACATGAAATTAAAAGCATGTGCATAAATGAAATAGGAGTTTAGAAATCGTTACCAACTCCAAAGCTCCTAGCGTGGTGGTTGACCCACCAAAATCTCCTTGATAGCAATGCATCCAAAAGTTTGTCCATCATGTCCATTGCATCCGCTATCAAGGCACCAATCCTCTCACGTTTTGTGAGAGCCCTCACCTACATCAAAATCAAAGGGTGGGGGTTTTGGTACCCATACTTTCTTGGGTCCTTTGGGGTTAGCTTTATTGTAAGGATCCCAAAATCTTTTATACTTAGCAAAATATAAATGAGGTTTCTTATCAAAACAAAATTTTGCTAAATGGCCTTTGCGGCCACAATGTGTACATACGTACACCTTAGTATGCTTATGTGTAGGAGTGTGATCATGTTGTGCACATAAGCATGATGATGAGAGTGATGTGCATGAACATGAGGAGTTTTTTTCTTTGAAAACATTGACTCCAACTTAGTATGATTAAATGCACAAGAGTTCAAAGTTGAACTCAAATTATCCATTTTATTTTTCAAAACATTTATCTCATTTGTGGTGGCATGTAAAGCATGATGAGATATATGATAATTTTTCTTTTTCTTTTGTGAAACAAAATCTTTTTCTTTTTCAATAAATTTTCTTTTCAAAATAATATTTTCTTGAAAAACATCTTCCTTTTGTTTTTCCACCAAATCAATCTTATTTTTCAAAATAGTGTTCCCTTCACATAAATCATTCAATTTAGCAATCAAGGAAACATCTCATTTTTCAAATCTTTATTTCCTTTTCTAAACATGCAATCTTAGATTTAAAAGAATTATTTTCTTTAAGCATGCAATCAAAATCCTTTTTCAAATTATTATTTTCTAGTTCTAAGCATGCAATGTTACTTCTAAATGAATCTTGTTCTATATGCATGCAAGCAATGTTCTTTTTCAAATTTTTATTTTCTTTTCTAATCATGTCATATTTCTCAAGCAATAGATGACAAAAAGTAGATAGCTCATCATATGACATGTCCTCATCATCGGATTCGGAATTTACCTCAAGGGGGTCATCCCCTTGGACCATATAGCATACGTTGGAGATGTCGCTTCCAACGTCCGAATCGCTCCCCGCATAGTATAGGTCCTTTTCGCCAAGGGAGGTGATGATGTTCCAAGCTACAAAAGCCGATTCAACATTAGAAACCCTAGATAAATAATCATCATTTAGGGTTGACTTGATAGCATGAAGGGCTTTTGCATTAGCCTCAATGTTCTTACCATCTAAAGAATAAGCATTATTAGTAGTGGCAAGATAGACATGAAATCCTAAGGCTTTGAGGTACAATGACATCTTAACCTTCCAAATTTGGATGTTAAGGAAGTCAAAGGTGGGTGGTGACATGAAGTCCATGGTGTGTGTACAAAATATTGTGATTAGCCTAAAAGTAGGATCTTTAACTCTTAGGTTGTTAGACCCAATATCAAGAGCACTAGCTCTGATACCAATTGTAAGATCACCTAGAGGGGGGGTGAATAGGTGATGGCTAATCTAATGGTCACTTATGAACAAATAATGCGGAATTAAAACTAAGTTGACCAAATTAAACTTCTTTTAATTAAACACTTATGTATAACACAAGAGTGTTGCCGAATTCCCCTTGCGAGGCTCTGGACAAACTCCTCTAGATTCCCCTTGAATGGGTTGAGGTGCCGCGTTGGCTCTCTTGGTTGAATACTAGTGTTAATAACAATCCCAAGCAAGTATAGCAATTATGAGCACAAAGGTATATCATGCATATAAGAGATAAAGACTATAAAGTAATGCAAGATATAAGTGAGACAAAAAGAGTAAGAGAGCAAGAGTGAGCAATCGCAAACACAAAGGGTTTGTTTCGAGGTTCGAGCACACTTGCTCTACATCCCCGCCTTCGACACACGAAGGATTTCCACTATGCACGATCCAACCGGATCTCTCCTTGGTGTCGCAACACCTACAAGCCCTCGGACTCCCAAGTCCCTTACACACCACAAGCCCACCGGCTCGTCGAGGCCGCACCTCAAGCTACAAGAGTTCGCACCCGAACCCTAAACAACCACGAGCACACTTGCCCGTCTCCTCAAAGTACAAGATGAAATCTTGGTGATCTAAACACTTGATCACCTACAAAAACTCTCACTACAACACCTATAGGATGAATAGCTCAATGGATGCTCAAGTGTTTGTGTGAGAAAGCAAGGAAAGAATCTTTGGTGAAAATCTCAAGAAATCACTTTTACACTCTTATAAAATCTTCCCTTTTGATTGGAAGTATTAGCTCACTATTTTTGTGGAGAAAAACCTCTGAAATGAATCTGAGAAAACAGGCTCTAAGGTCTCCAAAAATCTTGGCTCAAAACAATGACAAAACCCCCTTTTATAGAGGCCAGAAAAAATCTGACCGTTGGGCTCTGTCAGAGCTTCCGGTCGACCGGTCCGGTCGACCGGCAACGGTCAAAAATCCGACCGTTGCAGCCTCCGGTCGACCGGCCCGGTCGACCGCGCAACTGGAGAAGAGAGTAATCTCTCTGTCGGTCGACCGGTCCGGTCGACCGAGATTTCCTGAGAGCAAAGCTCTCTGAAGCGGTCGACCGGCACGGTCGACCGTTCTCCAGTGCACACAGGCGTGCACGTCTGTGCACATCCGGTCGACCGACCCGGTCGACCGGCCACTGTCAGTTCTGAAAAAAAATCAGAACTGCCAGAACCTGAAAATTTTGGGATTAAAGATTGGTCTTTTTGGCTTAATAAAAAATCCCATAAATACTTTAGAAATTCTACAAAAAATAGTTTTATGATATAGAAACATGCTTGCACAAAATCAAGGCATGTTATTAAAGATTTGACTATTTTTTGTAACTTGGAAATATTGGCTCATAATAAAAACTGTTTTTCTAAAACATGTTTTTCCAAATTTTTATCAAATACAAAAACAAGATATACTTTAAAGCATAGTGTGTATGGATATGATCCACTACACAATCAAGATGAAATATCTAGTTTTTGACATAAAGCACTAAACTTGATTTTGATTGAAAGATGTAAACATGAATATCAAAAACCAAGACATATATTTTGTCATAAGGAAAAATCCTTTACCAAAATGAAAGAGTCTTTTCTAACTAAAAATTCTTTTATGAAAAGACAATTAAATCTCAAGAGTGTGTGTGTGATATGACTTGAGCAATCCACCAATCTATTCTATCCTTTACATTTTTATCTAAAACAAATAAAAATCTTATACCTAGACACAAGTCTTCATCTTCTTGAAGTCTTCCCTTGAAGGCTTCTCATCTTCTTGACTTGGTCCAAGCTTGATCCAAAGCTCCTTGGATCACCCCGTGCTAGCTCCAAATCTTGACATTTAATCCTTTGTTGAGCTTTGCACCTACTAAGATCTTGATAAAGAATCTGTCACTAATTAAACAAGATCATTAGCAAATATAACTACATGAGTTGATCATCATCAAAACTAAAGTGATAGGCCTTTGGGCCAACAGAAGCTTGATGCTGAAGAACATGCCAAGGTGCTTTAGGTTTGGAGGTGAAGAGTTTGCTACAGTTCCGGTTTGGGTTCAATTGCCGGACCTACCACTTGACTGTTGGAATGCCCGCGCGTTGAGCAAAATTGCGTCCAGAATTGGGAAACCCATCACCACCGATAAGATGACCTCAACTAAAGAGAGGCTTTCCTTTGCTAGGGTGATGGTGGAGGTGGATGCTTCTAAGGAACTCGTTTCATCGGTGGAAATTAAGCTTCCGACTGGTGACATTTATGACCAATTAGTGGTATTCGAGGTCAAACCAAAATACTGTAAGAAATGCAAGGTGTTTGGCCATATTGAGGGTGACTGTAGCAAAATTTTGGAAGGGACAAAGCAATCTGCTTATGCGCCTAAGAGGATGGCCCGGCCAGGTGGGGTGGCTATGCACAAGAAGGGGGAGACTAGTGGGAATATAAGCGTTCCCATGGCGCCAGCGGGCACGGCTGTGCCTATGGGTGCACAGTCGGTGAATCAGGATGTCGTGGTGACGCATAGTGATGTAATGATTGGGGGTAGTAAGCCTGGTAAGGGTAATACGGCCCCTATTCTACTGCCAGAACAGTCCGAGCTGCGACCGGTTGAAGTTGGATTGCCACGGCTACCTGATGCGGGATTGGGACAAGCGGAGACCAGAGTTCTTAATAAAATGAAGCAGAAGATGGGTCCTGAACTTCGTTTGGATGCGGCTGACAGTCTTCTATTCGAGGATGAGGGGTATGGTTCGTTGCCGCCTTTGGAGGAATCTTCGGTCCAGATTCGGGAGCCAATCACTGTAGGTGGCAGGGAGAAGGAGACTGTGGTGGTGACACAGGGTCGTCAGGCGGTTGTGAGGGAGAATCGGAAATTGACCGCGAAGGGTCTCAGTTTCGCTGCAGCATCTAAAGGAAAAGCGAAAGGGAAATCCCTTCAATTTTCCAAATGAGGCTGGCATTTTGGAATATCAGGGGGTTTCACCTACCCCTGAAACAAAGGGTGTTGAGGCACTGGTAAGGAAGAGGGAGATTGGTTTACTGGCAGTCTTGGAGACTAAACTTTCGGAGTCTGGACTGGAAGTATTCATGCGGAGGAGGTTTAAAGGATGGAAGCAGGTAAACAACTTTACGTCTCATGGTGGAGGTAGAATCTTAATCCTGTATGACCCATTGAAGATTCAGCTGGATACTCTGGAGGTCCTCCCTCAGATTATTCACTGCAGGGTGGTTTGTAAGGTATCATCTGTATCTTTCCTTGGTAGTTTTATTTATGGATTCCATTCCATTGTGACTAGAAGGAGCCTATGGGAGAACTTAATTAGGTGGGGTGATACTCTGTCGGAGCCTTGGCTTCTGATGGGGGATTTCAACAATATCTTGAGACATGAGGAGAGGGTGTGTGGTGCGGAGGTGTCACACTATCAATTTAAAGACTTTGCTGAGTGTTGTGATGATTTGGGACTGTCGGACCTACAGTTCACGGGATGTCACCTGACTTGGACCAATGGTACTGTCTGGTCTAAGTTGGATAGAGTGATGGCCATCCACTTTGGCACCAGCGGGCCTTCTTCTGCCATGTGGAATTCTTACCTTCTGGTTGTCTATCTGACCATTCACTTGGAGTAGTTTCTTTGCTTGAGCGGCCCCGAACGGTGAATAGACCTTTTCTATTCTGGAATTTCTTTGCAGGTCATGAGGACTTTTGGGAGACTGTTAGATCTGGCTGGGATGTTGAGATTGTAGGTTCTCTTCAATTTCAGTTTTGTCGCAAGCTTAAGCTATTGAAGGCCCTGTTGAAACTTCTAAATGAGAGGAACTTTGGGCATATTGCTTCTCGAGCTGAACGGGCTAGGAAACTCCTTAAACTGGCTCAGGTTCAGATCCAATCTCAATTTGATAATTCTGAATTACGGGAGAAGGTTGTGGAGTTGCGAAAGAATGCATTGGCCTTATCTAAGGCGGAGATGGACTACTTTTATCAGCTGGCTAAATGCACTTATGTTTCTAAATCTGATAAATGCACTAAGTTCTTTCACAGCATTGTGAAAAGAAACAAGGGACGGGGTTATGTGGCGGCTATCTCCAAGGAGAATGGTTCACTGACGGAGTCAACGGAGGAGGTAGCATTGGAATTTCTTCGATACTTCGAGGGACTTCTGGGTACTAGTTCTCAGGTTGAGCATGTTGACCCTCAGGTGCTTCAGTGTGGGGAGGTTATCTCCTATCATCAAGCTTGTGATCTGTTGAAGGAGGTTACCTCGGAGGAAATTAAGGAGGCGTTGTTTGGTATTGGGAATGACAAGGCCCCGGGTCCGGATGGGTATAGTGCACTTTTCTTCAAGACGGTGTGGGATATTATTGGTGTTCAGTTCTGTGCTGCCGTCAAGGAATTTTTCTTATCAGGATCTCTTTTAAAGCAAATGAATCACACTTTGATTGCTTTGGTGCCTAAATCTGCTCATGCTAATTCTGTGAGTGATTTTAGGCCTATTGCCTGTTGCAATGTGATCTATAAGGTGATTTCTAAAATTCTGGCTGAGAGGCTTCGACCTGTGCTCAGTAGAATTATTGATACTTCGCAATCTGCTTTTGTGGAGGGACGGAGTATGATTGAAAATATTCATTTGGTTCAAGAGTTATTGCGAAAGTACAACAGGAAGCGGGTTTCCCCGAGGTGCTTGATTAAAGTGGACCTCCGGAAAGCTTATGATTCGGTCTCTTGGGACTTCCTTGCTGAGGTGATGGCTGGTCTTAAGTTCCCGGATAGATTTATTGGCTGGATTATGCAATGTGTAACCTCTCCATCATATTCTATTGGACTGAATGGAGGAATATGGGGGATGTTCAATGGGAAGAAGGGTTTGCGACAGGGTGATCCTTTGTCTCCTTTTCTTTTCTTCTTTGTATTGAATATCTGTCGAGGAGTCTAAAGGTGAGTACAAACAGTTTGGGATTCAAATTCCACCCTCGGTGTGGTAAGCTTAGGTTGTCACACCTGGCATTTGCTGATGATCTCATGCTCATGGCTAGAGGGGACATTCCTTCTGTCAGTATTATTATGGATAGCCTCCGGGATTTTGGATTGAAATCGGGCTTGTGCGCTAACTTGCTCAAGTCAAGCCTCTTTACGGCGGGTGTATATGGAGAGGAACTTGTTCAAATGAGACAATTGACTGGTATCCCTGATGGTGTGATGCCTTTCCGTTATCTTGGTGTCCCGTTGGCGGCTCAGAGGCTGCAGTTGGACCATTTTGCACCTTTTGTTGATAAAGTATCTATGTATATCAACTCTTGGATGGCTTCCAGCCTTTCTTTTGCGGGTAGAGCTGAGCTTATCAGATCAGTGCTACAAGGAGTGGATTGCTTCTAGCTATCTATTTTTCCAGTCCCGGGTGCTATCATAGAGAGGGTAACTCGGCTGTGCAGGAATTTCTTGTGGCATAAGCGCCATCATCCGGTTTCTTGAAAATCCATGTGCTTGCCAAAATTGGAAGGTGGATTGGGATTCCGAGATCTGAAAACTTGGAATGATTCCCTGCTAGCAAAATCCTTTTGGAACATTCACAAGAAAAAGGACACTTTATGGGTGCGTTGGGTGCATCATATCTACCTTAAAGGGGATATCTCTGCTTGGGACTGGAAGTGTATAAGGGACGACTCGCCTTTGCTCAAGAGGCTAGTTGCGATTCGTGATAAAATATGCCTTGTAGAAGGGTCTGTTGAGGCGGCAAAGAGAAGGTTATCCTCTTGGGCGGTAGGTGAGCGGATGTGCATATCGCTCGGATATGAGTTTTTTCGACATAAGGGTTCCAGGCTACCTTGGCCAAGCTCAGTTTGGAATTCGTATGTCACACCAAAGCATGCTTTTACTCTTTGGCTTGCAGCGCGGAAGAGGCTGCCTACAAAAGATAGATTGGCCTTTCTTCAGGTTGAGGAATCGTGTGCACTCTGTGTTGGAAATAAGGAATCGGCAGATCATCTATTCTTTCAATGTTCCTTTTCTGCTATGGTTTGGAGATGTATTAGAGACTGGCTGGGTATCTCTCGGGGGATGTTGACTATCTCTAGTGCTCTAAAGTGGATAAAGGAGGCAAAGGGTTCCAGTGGCAAAGCAAAAGCTAAAAAGGTGGCCCTTGCTTGTACGGTTTACCATATTGGAATGCCCGTAATAGGAAAATTTTTGAAGGCAAGACTCAGGAGGTGGTTTCTACCGTCTTCAAGATTAAGCTGCACATCTATAGGACTGTATTCACTTTGGATCCAAATGCCGCTGTGGACTTTTGAGGGATCTGGGATTTATGATAGAAAAGCTGGGCTGTCAACAGAATTAGTCGACTATTAAGTGTTTATAGTCGACTGCAATCATGTATAGTCGACTAACCTTTTTGGATTAGTCGACTCCTGTGGCAACAGAGAGGACGAATACATCCAGATCAACTTTTTAGTCGACTTAATTTTGTGATTAGTCGACTTGGTGCAGGTTTAGTCGACTGGGCTTTCTGACCTAGTCGACTTGGTGTAGGTATAGTCGACTAGTCTTTCTGACTTAGTCGACTATAGCAAAAACATATAATGTAGCTACATCCAGATCAACTTTCAAGTCGACTTGTAATTGGGATTAGTCGATTACTAGCTTAGTCGACTGATTTAATTGATAGTCGACTAATAGGACTTTGATTTGGGTTGTGGGGATACATTGTAATGGGCTAGTGTGTCAGAATTTGGCAGTTTAGGGGAGGCTAATACTGTATAGCCGGTTTGGCTTTCAATCTGTATATTCAGGTTTGATAAATAAAATTTACATTCTCAAAAAAAAAAAAAAGTTGCAAGTTAGGCAGGGATGAAGATAACCAAACACATTTTCATTTGATCCATTCTACTTGATATAAACAGCAAAATAAACATTGATGATCTTCATGGTGAGCTCAAGACATGCACCAACCATTGAAAAAGTGGCTTCATACATGAAAATGAAAGCTCAGTGCTGAAAAATGGATTATGAGAACTCAAAGTCGCCATGCATCCAAGCTGATCTAAGCCTCCCCTTTTCCTTTTAATTTGTTTTTTTTCTCTAATAAACGCGGTTTGATTTGATGGATTAATAATTAAGGACAATGTCATGGCCTAAGAATTTAGTTTTTTTTTTTTTTTTTTTTTTTTGGAGAATTAAGATTCATTTAATACCAAAAATATTAAGTTGGCTCTAGTTGTGACAGAAAGTATGATATAGATGCATCATTAGTATACTTTGGTACATCACTTGATCCTACTCAAAGGCCATTGGATTAGTCAATGCAAATAAACATACAAGTGGGCAACAATATTTCTCTTCCAACTAGTAAATATGATTATTTGGCTAAAATAATAAATAAACACAAGTTTCATTTACACATACAAGAGAAAAATAGATACAACTCTAATTCACATAAATAATTGAGTCAGTATGATGACGAACATATAAATAAAACTTGCAGGTTACATATATAACAGCAAATAAAGTTTTTTTTTAATTTATAAATTTCAAGTTTCCCCCTTTCCTGCCATGAATATTCAACTAATAGGCATGAATTAAAACAGTGTGAGGGTAATTTGAGGAAAAAGTGCATAATCCTAAATCATCAAGCATTGCGAAGCATAAGGGGGATAAAATAACAAACAGAACATTCTGAAGCTAAGCTATTCATCAAATGGCTTATAAACTTACACGATTATATATTAGATGATAACACATAGATACAAATATGTCAAGAAAAGAAGAACTGAGACGATGGACAAGTTAATTGTGAAGGGGGAGATCAGAAATCTGAAGATCAACCAAAATTCCTTTTTACAGGAAATTTCTCCCCTAATTATTTGGGTAAAGAGTAGGAGAAACCCCTTATGAATTCAATAAAGAAAAAGATAAAACTTTATCTTATCAAACTCATTATGATATCTATTATACTTCTATATATGTATACACATGCTACCGTTACTGGTAATTGCATAAAATATTGATACAAATGCAAATAACTTTCTCAAAAAAAATTGATATCCTATAACATTAACAGATGGCATATATATTTGACTCTAAAAACGGCTGTGTCACTCATACAGAACTTCGTTTTAGAACTCTTTATATTTACACTTTGCTATCATATTAAAACATTAACAAATGTTTCTCTCCAAATTTTCACAGCCATTGTCCAAGCATTCAACTACGTTGACAAGTCTACAGGAATTCAGAAAGACATTTAGAAACAAGCAGACATTAACCACACAACTCTGCAGGGTCGTCGCAACCTACAGTCATGAAACTTGAATATATAGCTAGGAAACTCCCACAAGCTTACACATTGAAAACCTAATTTAATTGCAGAAAACCTCACTATCACAAAGTCTAATCTACTAGCTTTGAAGGATGTGTTAGGCACAACAGTAGTTTAATCCAACATGATTATAGTTATGTGGACACATTATTCTATTCAAGTTCAATAGATTCTTCAAGTCCTCCCTGTGGGCAAACTCAGATATTAGATTCTTTTTGTGACCTACGCAAATTGACGGTTTTTATTTTTTTGAATAAATAATATACGAAAGCAATCAAACTGACTATGAAGAAGATGGTTTTAATCTTCAATTTGAAATACTAAGTGGTCGAGACTTACATTTGCCAGTGCAAAACCCTACAGTTGTACGCATGATTTACATAAAACTGCCTGCTCATACACCTAGAGTTCATGAGTTAATAGATCAGCGTAAAGTTAAAAATTAAGTGTAAAGAATTAGCCAAAGTAAAAAAAAAACGTCAGTTAGTTATCCAATCACTATAGCTGTGATAGTTTTTTTTTTTTTTTTTTTTTTTTTTTTTTTTTTTTGAGAATGTAAATTTTATTTATCAAAACTGTAAGAAAGCCAAATCGGCAAACTACCCCTTACAATGTATCCTCACAGCCAACTCAAGCTACCCCTTACTATAGCTGTGATAGTTGTTGCTATTAATGTGCATCATGTCTAAGAGGTTTGCTTGACCATGTTATCATCAGGAAAACATAGAGTAAACTCCAACTGTACCAACTTGCAACAGTCGATGTCAATGAGAAGATTCAGTACCATTAGAATATAGTAGTATTATAATGAAAATTTCTGTCAGCAAAATAAACAGGATGATTTATTAGGCACCTTTACATTCAACGAACAAGGATGGTAGACAAAAATTTGCTTCGTGATGTATGCTGATGTTTAGCCTGAAAGCTTCAGCTTTGGAATATTCTCATTGCAACCATCTGCATCCAGAACAACATGCATCAGAGATTCAGTGTTGAAATATGCAGTGCCTTAATAGATGCAAAATGCTTGCTATTGTTTTCCTGCTGTAAAGAATGGCAGCATTCTAATAGGTAGGTTTGATGAAATCAGCATTTTGTTTCACGGAAAGGTGGGACCTTAGCCCCGAAAGTATATTATTAAAATAAAAAAAAATGTGAAGTTACAAGAATGACAGTTGTTGGTTTTGGTTTGGGGGGGGGGGGGGGGGGGGGGGGGTGTTGTTGTGAATGACTGAGCGCTAAAAATTAAAAAAACTATGCCAAGAGTGTCAAAAATAACAAACTATGGCGGCTTGCGGCATGTATGTAGTGGGAAATGAGATAGCCAAAGAGCCACCAAAGATGAGATCCGACCACCAAGCTTCATGATGGAAGAAGATTTTGCTTGAAAAGCCTTTTTGATTGCACTCGTGTCAAACTATCCATATGATTGCGTTGACAACATAATACCTTCAATTAACTTCATTGTGTGAAATATTGGATAGTCTCAAATCACCTCCAAAGTGATGTGATAGAAAATGGCCAAGAGTATAATGCTACATAATTTATTTCCGACGCCCAAAGCTCCATTGTCAACATCCGTAGTAGTGGAGAGGTTTTAGATTGGAGTAGGGTAAGGAGAGTGTTGAGGTCATAGGAGAGATTTTGCTGTGTCCATTTTCTAAATGGGGAGCCCAAATTATTCTTCTATCAAATAGACAAGTTTGAGTGTTCACCGTTGTAGATGGATCCATTACAAGCACAAATAAATGTGGGGATATAGAAACAAGGGTATCATTACCTACCTAATGGTCGAGTCAATCTTATTGAGCAACTATTCCTCACTTCTATTTTGATGCCGGATGCAAAAGCCATAGAAGTCTTTAGAACTCCTCCAAAAAGGAGAAACATGCTTGGAAAAAATATTATGCAAATCATGAGACATTCGCCTTCTATAGTAATTATGGGCCTGTTTGGTTAAGGGTGGAAGTGAGGAAGTAAGGAAGTAAGGAAGTGGTGATAGTTCCCTTTGGAACTTAGGAATTGATTAGCAAGTTTTCCGGTGTTTGGATGTTGTTGGGAAGTGTGGTTTGGAAAATGTTATGTCTTTTTCGGTGTTTGGATGGTAATGAAAAGTGGAAGTAGAAAAGTTGACCACAAAGTTGACCGCAAATAATATTAAAATAAAAATTAATTAAGAAAAATAAAAAATAGACTGTAATTAGAATGCAAGTGAGATTTACATGACCAAAAAATTAACTGTTTTATACTACAACTTATTACAAATGAGATTTACATGACGACAAAATTAACTATAGCACTCTGGAAGTGAGGAAATGGTTGTGTAAAAGAGAGAAGAAAAAAGGAAAAGGGGTTTTCTTTTTTTCCTTTTTCAGTGTTTGCATAGATAGGGAAGTGAGCAATTATACTTCCATATTTCCTTACTTCCGCCCACTTCCTTGCAACCAAACACGCCCTATGAAGAATAAGAGCTACCCATGGAGGGCGTATCTGAAAAAGTCTCCACCACCACTTGGACAAGAGAGCAAAATTGAAGGCCCGGAGATTACACACACCCAAGCCGCCTTGATTTTTATGGGAGTAAACAAGTTGTTAATTTATCAAACAAAGCCCCCAATGTATGTTTCTTGTGCTCTTTCAAAAGAAGGCACACGAATACAGTCGATGGCATGGATCACCCATTTCAGGAGATAGTAAAAAGACATGAAATAGAGAGTCATCGTTGACAAGATGGAATTCACAAGAATGAGCCTACCTCTAGAAAGAGCATTACATTTTCATGTAACAAGCTTTTTCTCAACCCTCTCAATAAGAGGTTGCCAATATTTCCTTGTGAGCGGTCGCCACCATTCACATTTTTGTTGTCAAGGAAACCAATATCAACAAGCAAATTGCTGAAGCTCAGCATAACCAAGTGCATGTCCCAAAGCAGAATTCACAGCTTGTTCAGTCCTGAAAGCTCTATCAGAATGCACTAAAATTCCATGCCCGCAAGCTAGACTGGTCGAGCTTGAACGACATCGCCTGAGTACCTTGAGAAGGGATTAGTATAACACTATGTAAGCCAAAAGCCTGAATGACGGCTGTATAAGAGTAAACAACTACATCGTATTCATTCGGACAAGAAACCAATCATAAACTCCATATTGCAGTTGCACCTTATAGGCATTAACTCCTCGCGGTTGATAGCTATCTTATAGCTCAGATCCTTCACACGAAGGAAAGAAATCTTATCACCATTCCCACCGAAAGAATAGTACATTGCATGGAGGCGTTTGTAGATCAACCGCTGAACATCAACCTGGAACCTTGGTTCGCGACCGCTGCCCCTCCCGAAGGACAAATACCTCAGCGTCACTGCTGCAACAGCAAAAAAGCACCAGTTAAAGCTTCATTAGAAAGAAGAAAATCAGAAACACACCCTGCAACATATCAAGCAAAAATATTACAGGAAGAACAATTTCACGCGCACAGGGAAAGCACAAGCGTGAATGAGTGAATTAAAAAAAAATGAACAGGTGTAACACAATCACAAACGTTCACTGGTGCGACTCGGGAGGCGAGGGATATGGTGTGACTAAACCTGACTAAACTACAATGCGGAATTTATACACAAGTATCAGCAAGGGGAGAAAAATTCTACTATTATTTTGACTTTGAAACGAATGTCAATTATTTGACTTTGAAGAATTAATGGAAATTAATGACAGATGACTTTTTGTTTCGGGACCCACTTGACAAACGTTAACCGCAATCAGATTAAAAAAAAAAAAAAAACAATAGTCTGAGACAACGTGCATTTCATGACGCTAGGTTTTTTGGGCACATGTGTTGCATGTGCTCGGTAAAAAACTTCTGTTGCCCTTGCTCTACTCCAGCGGTGTTAGCACCAAAGAAGGATGGGAGCTGCTAACGTAAGAGTAGAGCGTTGAACTATATTGATTTGACCCTATGAAAAATTGCGTCTCTATCTTCTCCTCCGACCTACCACCCCCTCTCCTCCCTTCGCTCATCCGTCACCGAGATCCTGATATTTCTCTGCAGCAGCAGTCTGTGTTCAAGTTTGAGGGAGTTTGACTTTCTTTGTTAGATTTGAATAGAAAGGTGAGTTCTTTTTTCTCTTTTTGTTGAACTTTTAAGGTAAAGGACCACTGAATACCTATTAATTTGTGGACTTGAAGATATGGGTTTTGTTGGGAAATTGGTTTTGGTGGTAGGTTCTGAATATTGGATGATTAGGGATGGATTTGCTGCTGCAATATCTATATGGAATGCGTTCATCGAACTAAAATTTTGATTTTTTTTTCCCCCTCGCCATTTTGATAATATTGGTGTCCAATATCTTTGATTTCTTGTTTCCATTTCATTGTCAGAGGAAATGGATTTTAGAGTGTTGGGGTATCCTGAGAATAGAGAATTTGTTTATCATTCTATTGATTTCTCAATTTTGCTGACTCATTTGTAGGATATGCAAGATTTACAGTGTTCCTGTGAGAGAGAAATGTTTTGATTGAGGGGTGTTTTGGTTTTCTGAAATTATGTGGAATAACTCATTTTGGGTTGTAATGCTTTTGAACTTAGCTTTTGATGTGACGATCAGGCGACTTGTTCTGTTTCAGAAGCTACAGTTCCAGATTCAGTGTTTTTTATTAAAACTGTGTGCTGATATGTGTGGGCTTTGAATTCTTAGTTGCTCCCTTTGAAATTAGCTTTGACATGTAATTAGGAAGTTGGAGATTTCAATCTGGTGGATCATTTATTGTCCTTTTCTACTTAAGCAGGTTGTTCAATTCTGTGTTCCAATTGTTATGATGCACATAAAATTGAGAGCTTTTATTTGGTTTCTTTTTTTTTTCTTTTTTCTTTGCTTATGGTTTTAGGTTTTTGAAATTTGATTGTAGTAGGTTTAGGACTTTAATTGTGTGGTGGTGGTGTTTGTTGTAGCTCCTGCTATTGGTGCGTCCCCGTAGGAGAATATGCGCTTATTCAATGTTATGATCCTTGGCCCTGCACAGTCTCCATATGAAGGTGCTGAGTTAAAAACATTAAAGTTATGATATATTTCGATTTGCATTATATGATATATTTCGATTTTGGCAGGTGAATTTGATTATTTGATGATATTTGGGCTCACTTTTTCTGATAACAAGACATATTTGTTTTAAAATTTTGCTTAATTTGTATGTGTGTTAACATGGTTTCATTCTGGGAATATGGGACTTCCATACTTATACTTTTGCAAGTGAGTCCGTTGGATTTTACATAAGAGTTTATATGGATCATTGCCCTGAACTGGATTTAGGGTGGGGTGGGTTAACAACTCATTAGGTTAGCACAGCCATCATCATCTAAGTATTGTCCTCATGAAATGGAGCTGTAGAACTCAAGCGGCCACAGAAGACCTAGTAGAATTGCATGTTACTTCTTTTTTTTACAGCACTTAGATATACACTCTTTTTAGATGATTATCAAGAACCTTAGTGGCAATAACTATTTGATTGTCTAAGCAATGCAAGCTCATATGACGGCATGCATGCTCTTGCGCATACTGTTAGAAAATCCTCTCTTTCTCGTGTTTCTTTTCCATAGTGATAACATTTTGGGTCCCATTCACTACCTACCTCTCTTGCAAATCAGAAGATTAAGGGGTTTTTTTTTTTTTTGGCCCTGGAGTTTGTCATATTTTGAAATAATGATGATATACATTGCAATTAGTTTTCTTAGTTAGTCGGATAGACTTTTGACCTCAATTGTACTCTTATTTGTTCTACCTTTCTCTATTTTTTTGTTTTTTCTTTGCCTTCAGCGCATTTTTAACTATCAGATCCCAGAAGATAATAGTGTGATTAGCTAATTTACATATTCAGCCTCAAACACCAGAAGAGAAAGATAAGGCCTGATTTCATTCCAAAATTGTCTCTTTTCTCCTCGCTTTCATTTGTTTTCTTTGTTCTCATGAGTTGCTGAAATATTTGCTTCATGCTATTTTCATTATGCTCTTTTTTTTGAAGGATGGTGAGAGTTTGAGGAGATGAAAAGAGCAATGCTTAGGAAGTGTGGATTTGAACTCTGTTGGAGGTAACTCATCACCTCTCTTCTTCTCAACTTTTGTTTTGTTTGCTTATTTGAGATGGTTACTGATGGGCTTCTGGATTTTGTTTAATTTGCTCATTTGAGATAGATACAGATGGGCTTCTGGATTTTTTCCTTTTTTTTTTTTTTTTTTTTTTTTTTTGCTGTTGGGATTAGTTTATTACCCTTAATTCAGAAGATTAGGTTGCTTTGCCCCGGAATCTATCATATTTTTGAACACTGATGATATACATTGCAATTAATTTTCTTAGTTATTTACATTGCTTTATCTTATTTTACTTTTGTCTGAAAATTTTGCAGGATTAATCTGCCACAAGCCTACAATGCATTTATATTATAGTACATGATAGCAGATCTTTGCTGCTTAAGTTGCTTCATGAGTCTGTACGGGGTACTAAGCTGTATATAAAGGATAAATGTTAGTCAATTATATTTCATTCTGAATTCCTGTCAGATTTCTTGATGATCTTCTTATGTCTGCAATATATCCTATGTTATGCAGCTCTAAGTTCAGAACTCTCTATGTGTAAGGTTCCAGGTTTTGGACAAGTATCAATAGTCTTGTGCGTGTTTCAGGTCAAATATCTGCCATTCTCTGCATCTTAAAACTTTTGTGTTAAATTATCCAAATTTTGTGCATGTACAGGAATTTTCTGAAGTGTCATTTGGTTCCTTAATGATCTTCATTCTTATGTATGCAAATATCTCCTATTTTATGCAGGTTAAAGTTCATAACTCTCTCCAAGTTTGTATATTTTTGATGTGAAACAAAAGAACCTATAGTATGGTATATCATAGATATGAAACCACAATATTTCACCAAAACATATGATTTTCGATAGGAAATAATCTAAAACTAATAATGTCACAGATGAATTTTAACAACGATTTGCAGACATAGCATGGACTAATCTAGCCTCAAGAAATTCAAACACAATAATCAGTTAACTTGAAACAATCATAATTGCGATACAAGAATCAGCAAATAACAAACATCAGCAGTTCACACGCATTCTCACAGATATAGTGGACAACAGTAATTTCTGATAAAACTATAGATATCAATATATGATGTAACTCAATGAATATCCAATTATTGAAATAAAAATTACCTACTGAGAAGATACGTTCTTAGGTATTCCGATGCTTTGTTAATTTCACGGTGGTGGTACTACTCTAGGATTATATCTGTTGATGATATCGTAGACTGACACTGATCTTTGTTGCTAATTTTGATGTTTGTAGGCTGAATGATTGTTGTCGAGAATGGCGGAGGGCGATGACAGCTCACCATGGTTCAAAGTCTCGGTCTCGGCCGCCGATTCGGCCGGCACCGAGACGGATCGGTCTCGGCGACTCGGATCGGACTCGGACGATACGCGCAAAACGCTACATAGAACGCCAAAAAAATTATGAAAAAATCATGACAAATCATAAAAAATGTAAACATCAAAATTCATGCATCACATATTCAAAACATATCACCTAACACTCAAAACATAACGTGAAAG
The DNA here is from genome assembly GCA_038442645.1 of Agave tequilana. NCBI lineage: Eukaryota > Viridiplantae > Streptophyta > Magnoliopsida > Asparagales > Asparagaceae > Agave > Agave tequilana. The sequence continues at coordinate 111,625 of JAVJIF010011060.1, read as the reverse complement.
CATAAATACAAGTGTCGTCGGTAGAAAAATATCAAAATACATGCATAATATAATAAATTGCACAAAATAATTCATAAGTACCTGCTAATATAGTCATTTCCACATTGAATTACGAGGAGGCACAAAATCATCATTATCATCATCCCCGCGATAAGTATAGAAACCAGGCATATAGTTTTCATAAGGATAATAATATGTTTGTGGTGAGATCCTATAGGCTGAGATGATTGGCCAGAGGATCCACTATCAGAGTAATATGGCGGTAGGGGTTGTGCAATATCAGCTCCATGGTGATAATACCCAAAACCTCGATATTCAGTGCTGCTAGTAGAGTATTCACCAGTGCTAGAATAATCAGTGCCAGAATATTGGCCAGATGTCAAACCCAACCCCTGTAAATGGCCTTTAAGGCTATGATGACCATGTGAGTAGTTATCATGTCCACTCGAATAATCATCGCTAGAACTGAATTCGACCAACCGATCCAAATGCCTACGCTGTTGTGAAATCCCCGCCCGGCCTCCATGATCTGTATCTTGTGTGGCATAATATTCTGAATCCCATGTTAAAGCATCATCTCGTTGGCTTCCACCAACACCATGAGTCTCTTCATCATTACCACCATCACCACCATCACCGCCGCCATCACCCTCACCACCATCACCGCCACCGCCATCACCGCCACCGCCATCACCGTCATCATCATCACCGCTATCATCATCACCGCCATCACCATCATCACCGCCACTTTCGTCAGTACGACGAATACCTTCATCTAACCAACCTAAGTCATCTGGTGGTAACATCGGCTGTTCTCCCTCACGAATCCACTCATCCAAAATATCATCTTTGAAAATATTGTTCAGATCAATTGGGTTGTAATAATCATCAGTGTCGCTTTTGCATGTCAAGTTTCTTACTCGCAATCGCATATTGTAATGCACAAATACTAGTTTATGCAACTTTTTCATTGCCAACCGGTTGCGCAATTTTGTATGAATTAGCGACCACGTGCTCTAATTTCTTTCACAACCGATGAAGAACATGTTTGGCTTGAGACTTTGATGGCAATTTTCTGCAGATTAGGAGCTTCTTCGCCATAATTAATCCACCAATCAGCTGGAAGAAATTGTTGCACTGCTCTTCTAGTTAGTGAGCTTCCAAATTCTCCAATCCATCCACAAATAATTTTATCTGTGAGAATACACATCACAAGTGTTAATATTTGCATAACATTATATCGATGAAATAAATAAATTATTATTACCTCATTAATAGCTCTTGCTTGTTTATTCAAATCTGGCTCCAATCTTTTAATGACCTCCTTTAATCCATATCTCACTTCTGGATGTGTAGAAAAAATTTTTGAATATTGGAGTGCTGGATTTAAAAAATATGCTGCAATAATGTAAGCACACGATTGTTATGATATGACAGTTTCAATTTCTAGTCAACAAATATGATTTCTAGGCAAATGAATTACCAGCAACATGCAAGTGTCTATGCAATTGTCCCTCCCATCTTCTATCAATGATATCCCAATACTTCTTTCAGTTCTTATTTGATGCCTTTATAGCCAATTTTGCTCTATCCATAGCTTCATATATAATAGATAGTGTAGGTTTCTTGTCCTGGTCCACTATCTTCAAGACTCTAACAAGGAGGATCCATAATGTTTTGGACCTCTCTTGCCTTCTTCCAAAATCGATCAGTCAGAATGAGATTAAAAACCTTATCTCGCACACTTCTTCTACTCCTTTCCTTGTTGAATTCACGCCATTCGGTAGTCGTACACATTCTTTTCAAATCTTGCTCATAGCGAATAAGTCTTTCAATAGAAATAAACTCGGTGACAACCGTGTTATACCTGGTCTCAATAAATCTCTATCTTGGTATATAGCTCATTAAATTCACCACTTTGAGGCTATTGTAAATGAATGATGTGATCATCTTAGCATCATCCAATGTCTCCTTGACTGATTTCAAAGAGCCAATATCTTCAAGCATCAAATCAATGCAATGTGCTGCACAAGGAGACCAAAACAAATGTTTTCTCTTCTCCATCAACATGTGACCAGCTGCTTTGAAACTTGCCTCATTATCTGTTACAACCTGCACGATATTTTCTTCACCAACTTCATCAACAACTTTATCCATTAGCGAGAATATATACTCAGCAGTCTTCGAGATATTAGTGGTATCAACAGAAGTATGGTAGATCATACTTCTATCACAATAAATCATGAAATTAACAATATGCTTTCTATTATGAGAACTCCATCCATCACACATGATCGTGCAACCATACTGCGACCATTTTGTTTTTATTGAAGCAATATATACTTCAATTTCTTTCATTTCCTCCTCTAAATATAGATTGCCAATCTGGTACCCTGTAGATCTTTTACACCTGGGCCTGCCTCCGCAATAGTATTAATCATGGCTTGATAGTAAGGACCACTATCAGCTGCATTGAATGGTATTGCATTGTAGTGAAAGAACTTCGCCACAGATTTTCCAACCTTTTTCATATTCTCAGTGAGAACATGCTTTTGATTGATTTCTGTTTTGTTGGGAACATGTAAGGATCAATACCACGAGCTAGAATTTCAGCTTCTCTCATAGTCATACTCCGACGCAATCCACGGTTACTCCCTGATCCTGAAGGCTGTGAACTACTGCCACCAATATCAACTCCTTCTGCCGATCTCTAAGCCATTTCACGACTTTCTTTCATAGCTTGTTTTAGTTGTCTTCTTTCAACTCCTTCTAAACCACCAACTTCTTCAATTTCATTTTCAGAATCTTCTTCGGTCACATCATAAAAATCTTCCTCACTTAAAGATCTCATAAGTCGCTCTTTTTTAGATTTTATGACCGCTCTTTCTTTGCTACTTCAGAAAGATGTCTCATTATTTGAGATACCTCTTTTGATACTCGCAAGCATCCTTCCACCTGACCGGGTACATGTGCTATATGCCGCTTCAATCTAGTGATACCACCATGGACTTGTTTCCCACATAATTACACTTCACAAGTTTTCTACTTCCACCAACAGGGGTACCATGTTCTCATCCAATATCGCGTTGCTTTGGAGCCATACTGAAATTTAAAAAATTATCTGTTAAATTAAATTAAAACTAAAATTAACTAAATTAAAACAACATTAAATTAAACTCAATTAAATGAAACTAAATTAAATTAAACTAAACTAGTTTATACTAAATTAAGCAACACTAACTTAATTACCTAACTTCAATAAATTATTAAATTACCTAACTTATTACAAAACTTTATTAAATTAAATTAACCTAAATTAAGTTAACTAAACTAATTTAAATTAAATTAAACTCAATTAAATGAAACTAAATTAAATTAAACTAAACTAGTTTATACTAGATTAACTTACACTAACTTAATTACCTAACTTCAATAAAATTATTAAATTACCTAACTTAATTATAATTACAAAATTTTATTAAATTAAATTGACTTAAATTAACTTTAACTAAACTAAACTAAATTAAATTAAATTAAACGTAAATTAATTAAACTGAGGGGGGGAGAGAGAGAGGAAACAGAGAGAGAGAGAGACGGAGACAGAGGAGAGAGAGGGAAACACATAGGAGGAGAGAGAGACAGAGAGAGAGGGACAGAGAGAGGGACAGAGAGGGAGAGGGGGAGAGACTGAGAGGGAGAGGGAGAGGGGGAGAGAGACTGAGAGGGAGAGGGGGAGAGAGAGAGTCTGACACAGAGAGAGAGAGAGTCCGACACAGAGAGAGAGAGATACAGAGGGAGAGAGAGACGGAGACAGAGGGAGAGAGACTGAGAGGAAGAGGGAGAGAGTCCGACAGAGAGAGAGAGACAGAGAGAGACGGAGAGAGAGAGAGAGAGATAGAGACTGAGAGGGAGAGGGAGAGAGTCTGACGGACGGAGAGAGAGAGACAGAGAGAGACGGAGAGAGAGACGGAGAGAGACGGAGAGAGAGAGAGAGAGACAGAGAGAGCCGCTGCGGGAGAGAGACGGAGAAAGAGAGGGAGAGAGAGGCACAGAGAGAGGGAGAGGGGGGGAGAGAGAGAGACTGAGAGGGAGAGAGGGAGAGATGGAGAATTACCTGCAAGACGGCGACGGCGACGGCAACGGCGACGCGGGGGGACGGCGAGGGCGACGCGGGGGGACGGCGAGCGCGAGAGAGAGAGATCAGATCTGATCTCTCTCTCTCCCTCAGCGCCTTTAATCGACCCGTCACGGGCGCCGAGTCGACCCGGGTCGGGTCTGACTCGGACTCGACTCGGTAAACTCGGCCGAGTCGTGAACGACTCGGCCGAGTTGACCGAGTCGAGTCGAACGACTCGGCCGAGTTTACCGAGTCGAGTCCGAGTCGGACCCGATCCGGGTCTACTCGGCGCCCTTCGGTCGACTCGGGCCTCCGAGTCGGATACGACTCGGCCGAGTCGGATACGACTCGGCCGAGTCGTATCCGACTCGGCCGATTTTTCAAACAGTGCAGCTCAAGCAAGGGAAAATGGGGGCAGCAGGTGGCGGTTTTGTGCTTGGTTGTTGTCAGACCATAGAGGGTGAAGAAACCAGGGAGGTGTTGCGTTTGTTGAATGGTTGATGCAGTCCTCAGTTGGGGAAGAGAGGAAGCTGATCTTGTTGCTGTTGTTGAGCACATGGAAGGAGGAATGGCTTTATTTGGTGAATTTCTATGTTTGTTTTCAGTTGTTTTGGGTTCGCTGGTGACAAACAAGAGGAGGAAATGGGTTAATTGGCTCGGTGGGATGAAGTGGGGTTGATTGGCTGTAAGTGGGATGTGATAGAAAACTAGAATTTTTGTGATTTTGCAGGGGTTTCTGTGCTTGCTCACACACAGAAGATGGAGGTGGAATTTTGTTGCATAGTTGATTAAGATAGGGATTGGATTTGGGAAGATAATTTGTAACTGGATTGGGTGGTGTAATTGGAATGGAAATTTTGTGAATGGATTTGTAATGGGATTGGAGAGACCAGATAAAAGATAAGATTTGGAAGGGATAACTGGGATTTGGCTTCACACTCAAAATCCTATTTTGAAAAGGAGTTTCACACTCAATCTCATTTTTAAATTTTCAAAGAGAAAATCCAATATTTTCATTAATCAACTTCCTTCATCCCACCTAGCCAATTAAACCATCTCCTCTCCTTTTGTTTGCCACCAGCGAACCCAAACCAACACAGAAACCATCAAATAAAGCCATTTCCTTCTTCCATGTAAGATCATCTTCCTCCATCATCCCCAACTGAGGACCTGCATCAACCATTCAACAAATCCAACACCTCCCTGATTTCTTCACCCTCTGCGGCCTGACAACAGGCAAGCATAGAACTGCCACATGTTGCCCCATCCCCCCTTGCGAGCAAGCACAGGGCCCTAAGGCCACCACCTGCTGCCCCCATCTTCCCTTGCATGAGCTGTCATCGCCCTCCGCCATCCTCGACAACAATCATCCAGCCTACAAACAGTAAAATTAGCAACAAATATTAGTGCAGTCTATGATGTCATCAACAGAGATAATCTCATAGTAGCACCACAATGGAATCAACAAAGCATCGGAATACATGAGAACGTAGCTTCTCAGTAGGTAATTTTTATTTCAGTAATTAGATATTCATTGAATTACATCGCATATTTATCTCTAAAGTTTTACCAGAAATTTTTGTTGTCCACTATATTTGTGAGAATGCGTGTGAACTGCTGATACTTGTTATTTGCTGATTCTATTATTGCAATTATGACAGTTTCACATTAACTGATTATTGTGTTTGAATTCTTGAGGCTAGATTGGCCCATACTACGTCTGCAAATCATTGTTAAAATTCATCTGTGACATTATTAGTTTTACATTATTTTCTACCGAAGATCATAAGTTTTCGTGAAACGTTGTGATTCATATCTATGATATGCCACACCATATGGTCTATTGTTTCACATCAGTTTCAAAGCATAGTTTAGGTAGAAAACTTGCATTAGGTTTAGAAAAAAATTAAATTTTATTTTAGGTATTTGTTAGGAAAATTTTGTTTTTGTTTTTTTTTTTTGCATAAAAAAGAAAAAAATTTGCATCTAGTAGCTATCATCCCACCCCTCTTGATTCCCAGCTTTTAGTGATGCTTGCCGACATAATAGCTAAACTTACGGCCATAACCCAAACCATGGAGTCCTCCAATCAAACCCTGAATAGGATCATCAGTAAAGTCGAGAAGAACTCTGATAATCTCATTTCTCCCGTGAATCCATACACCTCAGATGAACTGATTCAAATCGTCGTTGCCAACAATGACAGACTAAAGAGAGATTCTGGTGATTAGACTCGACCCTGAAAGAATCAAGCCTGAAAATCTTATTCTCCCAGTAGCCATGCCAATGATAAAAGAGTCCAGCAACAGAGACTTCTCCAAGCTTAGTCCTACGATTAAGTGTTACAAGTGTCAAGGCTATGGCATGTTGCTGCCAAATGCCCAACTCCAGTCAAAGTCGCTCAAGTTAGGGAACCGCCTGTAACAAATCCAGAACCCCTTCCTCCTCTACTGTCGATACCACCTGAAAGTGCACCTAGAGGAAGATGAATATGTGTACTAGCTAATCTAGATTAGCAAATGATATGGAACTAAAAACTTAACTGCAAACACACTATGTGTAACCAAGAGCGAGCCCGAATTCCCCGTGAAGGACTCTGGAACTACTCCTCTACATTCCTCTAAATAAAGAGTTGAGGTGTATTAGAAGCACTCTTGGTTCAACACAAGTGTGGGCACACATAAATAATATCTAGCATGCATAAGAATATGAACAAGTAATAACAATGCAAGATATAAGAGAGATAGAGTTGAGAAACAGTGGATCAAATGCAAAACACCAAGATATGTTTTGAGGTTCGAACCACTGCTCTACGTCCTCGCCTTCAAACAGAAGGATTTTCATTATGTCCACACAGGACCTTCCACAAAGGGACCTCCACCGAGGAATTACAACTCTACACCGAGAGTACCCAACTCCGCTCTCTAACACAATCACTTCTACATAAGAGGCAAGGCACAAAGCCAAAGCAAAGAAAAAGTTTACAACTTGGTGATTCAATGATCACAAACTCACTATTGGTGATCTCAAAGGATCACAAACAATTTTCTCACAAAAACAAGATCCTAAAAATAGGAATAGAATGATAGCTCAAGTGTGAGAAAAACAAAGTGTTTTGGAAAGAAACAACAAAGGAAAACTCTTGAGAAAAACTTCTTGATAGATAAGGAAATGAAGAACAAAACTAGAATTATCAAATATTAGTTTTCTTTGATTTTCCAAAAACTTTAAAAAAAATAAAGATAAGAGAATTTTTGGCACAAAACTTGTTTTGAAAACTTGCTGAAAACACTTGAGAAAATGAGGTTGCTAAAATTCTTAGTGAAAAACAGCCCTCAAGAAACCCATATTATAAGGTCTTAAAAAACTAGCCATTGGGGTCCAGAACAGGCCCAGAATGGCCTGTCGGTCGACCGCCCGGTCGACTAACGGTCAGATTTCTGACCGTTAGGGCTACCGGTCAACAGCCCTAGGTAAATATGCCTAACGGTCGACCGGGCCCGCCCGGTCGACCGAGGCTAGAAACCAGATAGCACTCTCTTTTGTCGGTCGACCGGGGCCAGATCCAAGCTCTCTGGATCAGTCGACTGAACGTTCGACCGGCCTATAGGCCAAGGCAATGTGCACGTTTTGTGCACATCGGTCGACCGCCCGGTCGACCGAGATCTGGTCCGGTCGACCGCCAGTGATCTCGGGTTGGGTTTAGAATTTGAAAATTTGGTCTTTTAAATACCCATAAAATCTCATAAAACCACATAAAATCCACAAAAATAAGTTCTTATAATATTTGAAGAATAAATATGTGTGACTAAAATTCAACACATTTCAAACAATTTGAACTATTTTGTAATATAGAAATTAAGCTTTAAACAAAAACTGGTATTTTCCAAAAATTCACTTATAAATGAAAAACTGATTTTTCTCTAAACTTGTATAAATACAAAAACATGATATTTAAACTAAATTGGAAGCATAGAGTGTATAGATAGAATCCAATACACATATAAAAGATATATCCATGTTTTTACTTTAAATCCAAAATTAGGTTTGTTAAAAACAAAACTTGAAACCATGAACTAGATATACATCAAAGTTTTAGACAATATGAACTAAACAATATATATAAATGAATCCACTATACATATAAACCATGTAAACTACTTTAGATGAAATCTATTCATGAAACCAAAAGATATATTCTAGAAAATCAAAACGGTTAAATCAAAATCAAAACTATTTAACTTTTGTGTGTGTGTGAACTTGAGCATATCAACACTAATCTATCTTTACACACGATCTAAAACTAAACTAAACTAAACAAACTGAAGTCTTCTTGTAGAAGTCCTTCTCCAAGCTGACTCGATCCAAACACGATCCAAATGAGTTTGACTCCAACCGAGTGCTAGATGTCATCTTGACGCGCAAACTCTTGAATCATCATGTGTTAGCTCCAAAACTGGATTTTGAATCTTTTGTTGAAGCTAATCACCTACTAAGATCTTGATCAATATCTGAAACTTATTAAACACAAGATCATTAGTAAACTAACATTCATACTTAATCATCATCAAAACTAAGGTAAAAGGCCTCTAGGCCAACACCACCTTCTCCGCTTTCATTACTATCGACTCATACTGTCATTATCTGTTCTGACCATCGACCTCTTCCTCTTCTATTGTGACATCCTCCCCTGTGATCATGGAGCTTGTCGAAGTCCTCTCTGAAGACCTCTCGGACAACCCACAACTGACGCGTAATACCCAACACGCCACTGATTAGCCCCAGGAGCTAGTCTTCCCAACTTGCCACACTATAGGATGTTCGTACCTATTGAACTCAAAGAGTAAGTTAATGAGTTGTCACTAGAGAACAAGCAACAGTGCCTTGTCACAATAAACACTCATGTTTATGAGGACAAATTTTGGAACTATATAGTGACAAAGGATGTAAATCAGGTCAAGGATGTTATCATCCATGGTCTACCCATGTCTGAAAACTCAATGAACATCATTATGAGAGAACCTCACACTCTGCAGATTATCAACTTTCTCTTCTTTACATTGAAATGAAAGGGTGTTTTCACTCGGACTTTACCTGTTAAAATATCTCTTGTCATCGTTAATAATGTAACAGGTAAACTACCACATACATTATATTGGCACACCTAATAATCCCTTTTGATAGAGGTCGTGAGTATTGTTGACCCCCACTGAACCAAGTGCCTCAAATTTTCCATCCAATAAGGAGTCAAGTTACCTTTTTGCATTGTAGGCACTAAAATAAGCTCTCTGCTACCATTCATTTGAGTATTTGAGTCTGTATATATGTATCTGCATCACATTTTTCACACATGCACGATCTATACATGAAAAATCGGTGATATATTTGAACAATGCAACGCTAACTATAATTTATGAGATTGCGTCGGAAAGTTATTTAAAACTTTTAGTGTTGACAATTTATGATGGTTCGGATTCGTCCGAAACGATTTTCTCGAGAACTGTTATGATTTGCATGCTGTAGTATTAGATTTTTCAAAATCTTGAAGAATCAAATTACAATATCATGTGTTATATCTTTAAAAAAATTTGAGATAGTCCTATTTTCAATGTTGGGTATTTAGTGAATTACAAGTATGGATCTTAGCCCTAACAATCCACTGGTTGTAAGCCTTCTCTGAGCCATTTTTCTAAGAGTCCCCACATTAAGTCCACTCCCAAATTTCATCCCAATACAACAGTGAAATGTGATAAAATTTTATATAATTAAATTATCTGGTGTATTCTAGTGATATCTGACTGTTTGAAAATGAATATTATCTATTGAGTGGTGAGTTGCAGCAGGCAAACCCAGTGTGTTGAAACGTTATGAGAGTTTTCTACATCAAACTCGACGGAGTCGAGTTTTCTCCCACCTGGGGAGAATGATGCGGACATCCGACGACCAGAAGCGCCTTGGAGTCATTCATTCAGTTATTGGAATCTGTATTTATTTCTTTTATGTTGAGTTGTTTTATTATTGCATTTTGTTTTAGTCTTTTTATTTAGTCTCATATCGATTGTGTGGGAAAGCTGTATTTTTGTAAGCCTGTATAAAGGCATGACTCAATAAGATTTGTAATAAAAGTTGATTAATGAAAATTTTGAATTTTCAGGCTGAAAATTTAATTATGAGATTAAGTTTGAAACTCTTTTTCAAAATGGGATTTTGAGTGTGAAGCCACTATCCTAATTATCCTTTATCCTATCTCAAACTTTATTCATATTACAAATCCTCATCCACTCCACTAATCAAATTAGTTACAAGAGAGGGATTTAAATCCAAACAAACCCCCTTCCTTCCCTGCCCACCCACTCACAGCCGACCCATCCATCTATCCCATTCAAATCCAAATTTGGAACCCAATCACAAGTCCCTCAATTCTTCCCCCAAATCCACTTAATTACAAATCACCATCTCCTCCCCACAATCCCAAGTCTTCTACGTGAGCACCATTTGTTAGACTTACTATGCTTTTAAAGTATAATTTAATTGGGCCTAATCAAGTCAATTGGAAATTTGCACCCGCCCACTTAACCTATGTTGTTTGACCAATAAAAAATTGATCAAGCCTAAATGGTTTGGATCTAGACACGTTTTCAATTACACTTAGCCATGAGTGTATTTAAATTAAAATGTAGGATTCATCTACACGTGTGAAACTCGTGTTATAAATCAAGGGCCTAGATTTATGATGAGTTGAACTAGAGTTTCTTGATGCTATATATATCATGGGTAAGGTTCCCTCTCCAACAACAATGACCTAATCTCTCTCTTAGAGGCCTCTCATCTCCTCTAAGAATAAAGAAGAGAACTTGGTGGCTGGAGAGAAGAATCATCTCCCTCAACTCTAGCGTCCTCGAGATCGTGCAATCTTCGGCATCCTTTCGTGATGGAATCAGGTATGCCTAAAACCCTCCTTCCCTTTGATAAAGAGGCTTACAGTATATGTGCAGATCTTGTATGAAATAAAATTAGATCTAACAATTGGTATCAGAGCCTCCTCTTATCGGATCATCGGGATATAAAGTAAAAAAAAATATCTTTTGAACTCAATCTATGAAAATTATGTATCTCTTTGTTTAATTCAATAAAGATTATTTTTGTGTCTCAAATAATTGAATTAAATTAGAGATGATAAATTCAATTATGTATATATTTTTGAAATTTTAATCTGTGTGTTATTATTTCGAAAATATTTTTTGGAAATTAAAAAAAATTGTGGCTGGACGCATGCATGCAAGGGAGCCCCTGCATGCATGGCAGGCCTTATGTTGATATAAACCAAAAAAAAGTGTATGCATGAATGCTCTCTGCTGAGAGCACTACAGAGAGCATGCAATGATCTCTGCTGAGAGCGCACACATGCACGCATGCTGCTAGCATGCGTGCGATGGCTATGCGGCCAGCGCCCCCTTGTGGGTGGGCAACAGCCGCCAGCCACCATGAGTCAGCGGCTACAAGGGCAAATATTAAAAAAAAGAGAGGTTAATTATTTTGAGTTTCATAATTAATTAAGATTATGAGATTAATTAGGATTTAAAAATTTAGAGATTGAATTTTACTCTAGTAAGAAAACCTACTCTAATTAATCTCATATTAAATTTTAATTGGGATTGTTGAGATTGATTTGGGTTTAGAATTGAAATAGAATTCTTGTCTATTAACGGTATTTTGGGTATAATTCTACTCAAATAAAGAAACTTAATCTCAATCAATCTCACATTAAACTAGTTGGGTTTTCTCCAGTTTATTTAAACCCGGCCCAATAAGAAACGAAACCAATAACTTAACCATTGCAGATCGGGTCTGATTCAGACCGATAAGCACTGCAGACCCGTTTTGCCAATAGAAACTTCAATTAACCGTTACGGCTCTTCCAATCTCTGTTTTGGGCATGTAAACAGCCGTTTCGAAGCTCTTGACGAGCACTACAGTATACAGGCACAAGACATGATAAAACAATAGTTAGTTGACATAAAGAAGGCATTGAAGTGTTTGCTTATCATAGTTATGTGTACCCTTACATGCTTCCACTTCATCGATATTATTGCTCTAGCATAAGGAATATTAATGATTACTACAGTTGATAACACACATAAAAATATATACATGTTCAAGTTAAAGAATTTATAAAAGAGCTTATCTAATTGAGTATATAGTTCATGCGGACAGTAACCGGCCCAAAGGAAGACTATTGTTTGGCCGAATTATGTATGGCTTCAGATACTTGATGTGAGTAATGCAAGTAGGAGAATCTTAGTGTATGGTAATCGGCCCAAAGAAAGGTTATCACACTATAGGTCATATTGCATTACCCTCATCAACTAGTCCGATGGCGGAACAAGAATCCGGATGCGTAGATTTGTGTGGCCCATGCGTGTGACAATCGGCCCAAAGGAAGGTTGTCATTATGGCCGGGCCATTACATATAATTATATGGTCAATATAGATTACTTAAACTTTGAGACCAATCCTATAAAGGGACAGTCGGCCCAAAGAAAGATTGTTCTCTTATATAAGACCTAGACTTTAGGGTATTTATATTGGGCCAGTACAGTGTTGGCATATAAAGACACAGCTTGTTCTGAAAGTTTGGCCGGCAGCTCAATCGGTTAAACTGGTTGCATTTTCTAAAATTCACCTTATATGACTATTACAGTAGAATTTTGTTAATGCAATGTTTATATTAAATTGATGAGAAATTGTACATTTTATGTAGTCTAAATTGAATGGTACAAACTTTAAGAAGTAGTAAGACCACGTAAAAGATTGTTCTTGGATTCATGGACCTAGAGTACACCTTAAAGACTGATGGACCCCTACTATCACTAACAAAAGTTTAGTTAAAGAAAAGGTCAATTATGACAAGTGGGAGAGGTCTTACATGATGTGTCTAATGGTTATAAAGCACACTATTCCTATAACTATTAGGGGTTTTATGCCTAATAAAGTCAGTGTTAAGAGTTTTTCAGCTGAAGTAGCCGACCGGTTTATTAAATCGGATAAAGTTGAGGCCAGCACGCATCTTAATAAGCTGATAAATATGCGCTACAACGGCAAAGAAAACATAAGGGAGTACATTATGAAAATGTCTAATCTGTTTCTAAACTAAAGGCACTTAAATTGGAACTCTCTGAAGAGATTCTAGTGCACTTCATTCTAATCTCTTTTCTTATAAAGTATAACCCTTTTTAAGATTATTTATAATGCTCAAAGGGAAAGTGGAGTCTCACTGAGCTCATTAGTCACTGCGTCCGAAAAGAAAAGAGATTGAAACAAGAAAAGATTGAAAGTGCTCACATAACATCCAGGGTAAACTTCTAATAAGAAAAGAAAAAGTGAAACTATAGCCTGTTTGGTTAAGGGTGGAAGTGAGGAAGTAAGGAAGTGAGGAATTAGTAATAGTTCCCTTTGGAACTTGGGAATTAGTAAGTTTTCCGGTATTTGGATGTTGTTAGGAAGTGTGATTTGGAAAATGTTATGTCTTTTTCGGTGTTTGGATGGTAATGTGAAAGTGGAAGTGGAAAAGTTGACCACAAAGTTGACCGCAAAATAATATTAAAAATAAAAATTAATTAAGAAAAATAAACTGTAATTAAAATGCAAGTGAGATTTACATGATCAAAAAATTAACTGTTTTGTGCTACAACTTATTACAAATGAGATTTACATGACCACAAAATTAACTGTAGCACTTGGAAGTGAGGAAATGGTTGTGTAAAAGAGAAAAGAGAAAAGGAAAAGGGGTTTTCTTATTTCTTTTTCCGGTGTTTGGATAGATAGGGAAGTGAGCAATTATACTTCCTCATTTCCTTACTTCCGCCCACTTCCTTGCAACCAAACACCCCCCTAAGGGGAGGAACATAAACACCACTATAGTAGCTGATCTTAAGTGGCAAAAGTGCAGAAAAAGTAGCCTAAGGTCATTGCATGCTTCTTCTGCAAGAAAGTAAGTCACCTCAAGTAGGAATGCATAAAGTATCATAAATGGCTATTTAGCGGGTATATCTCATATTTATGTTGTACTGAGATTAATTTAGCTTTAGTGCCACTTCATAAATGGTGGATAGATAATTCAAATAAGCGATTCAATGCGGAACTTTCAAACCCAAAGGAGGCCCGGCCCAGCTGAGCGATATGTATACATGGGTGATGGAAATAAAGTTGCTAGAGTTTGTATGCTTAAATTAGATTCTGATTTTTTATTTTAGATTTGGATGAGACTTTATATGTACCGTCCTTTTAGACGGAATCATATTTTTATTTCATTTGTTAGACAGATCTAATTTTACTGTCACTCTTGATAATGAAATGCTTAGTCTACTTTTCAAATATAAGTTGTTGGTACTAGAATTCTGATTGATGACTATATAGAAACTTCATGCTTTATATACTGAATCTCTATATGTGAATAGCCTAGGCACTAAGCGCATATTAATTAAAGAAATATTAGGAAGTTAGGTACTAAACAGAGTTCAGGATGTCTTAGATTTGGTGTATATATAGACATTTGTGGTCCATTCCCTACAGCTTCTTGGAATGGTCATGAATATTTCATCACTTTTACAGACAATTACTCTCGTTATATGTATCTATACTTATTCCATGAGAAATCTCAATCACTGGACATGTTTAAAGTCGTTAGATCTGATCGTGGTGGTGAATACTATGACAGATACGACGGATCAGGTAAATGTCCAGAATCATTTGTCAATTTCTGAAAGAGTATGGCATTATCGCTTAGTACACCATGCCAGGGACACCTCGTCAAAATGGAATTGCTGAGAGATAAAATCACACACTTAAAGACATTGTTAGGAGTCTGATAGCTCACAATACTCTACCAGAGTCGTTATAGAGTGAAGCCTTAGAAATGGTTGTCACCTCCTCAATAGAATACCTAGCAAAATAGTAACTAAAACCCCATATGAGTTATGGACTGGAAAATCTCTCAGTATTAGGCATCTACATGTTTGGAGTTATCCAGCGGAAGCTCGGCTATATATACCATATGAGAAGAAGTTGGACTTAAGGACAGTTAGCTGTTTATTCGTAGGGTATTCTGAGAGGTATAAAGGCTTTAAGTTTTATTGTCCCTCCACTAAGAACATAAAGACGGATTGCTAAGTTTTTTTTTTTTGAGGATATTCAGAACAGTGGGAGTCAACTACATAAGGATTTCATATTTAAGGAAGAACATATTGTTATACCCTTGACAATTGTTCCAAATGATAAAGTAGTTGTTCCACTTCAAGATGAAAATACAATTGCATCCTTACAAGGTACATATACAGTTCATCCTGAAGTAGATCATGCTGATAAAGTAGAACCTGAAAATTCTCAACCACAAGTACCTAGGAGATCAACTAGGAGAGAAGATCAGTCATTGCAAATGACTATATAGTTTATCTCCAAGAGCATGAGTCTGACATAAGACCAGAGGATGACCCCACATCCTTAAATGAGGCCAAACTCAACATTCACTCCACTAAGTGGCAAATGCCATGAAAGATGAGTTAAATCCATAAGGGACAATCATGTTTGGGATTTAATAGAGTTGCCTAAAGGAAAGAAACTGATTGGTTCTAAATGAGTATTCAAACCAAGCGGGATTCAAAAGGTAATGACAAAAGGTATAAGGCACATCTTGTCACAAAGGGATTCACTCAAAGAGAGGGCATTGACTATAAGGAGACTTTCTCTCTGATTTTCATAAAGCATTCTTTTAGGATTATTATGACACTGGTGGCTCACTTTGACCTAGAGTTATACCAAATGGATGTTAAGATTACATTTCTTAATGGTAGCATTTAGGAAGAAATCCGTATGGTGCAACCAGAAAGTTTTAAAGTGAAAGTTTCATAATATTTGGTTTGCAAATAAAGAAATCCATTTATGGTCTAAATCAAGCATCCCGCCAATGGTATTTGAAATTTGATCATAAAATATCCGATTTTGTTTTTTAAGGAGATTGTAGATGATCGATGTATTTATCATAAATTTAAAAAGAGTAGACTTATATTTCTTGTGTTATATGTGGATGACATTCTACTAGCAAGTAACGATATGGTTCTTTTACTTGAGACCAAGAGTTTTCTCTTAAAGAATTTTGAGATAAAAGATCTTGGAGACGCTTCTTTTGTGATAGACATCCAGATTCAACGTGACAGGACACGTAGAATATTAGGTTTATCACAAAAGGTCAATATCGATAAGGTGCTAGATAGATATGGCATGAAGATCTGCTCTAGGGGAGATAAGTTAAGTCTACTCCAATGTCCCAAGAACGACCTACAGAAAGAGCAAATGCATCGGCGGTTGGAAGTCTGATGTTTGCTCAAGTTTGTACCCATCCAGACATAGCATATACCATTGAGAAACTTGGTAGATACTTGATCAATCCTGGGATTAATCACTAGAAGACTGCCAAGAAGGTAATATGATATCTATAGACGACTACATGAAATCTGATCAGTTGCAACTAATCGGATACACAGATTCAGATTATGCTAGATGTATCGATAATTAGAAGTTCACTTCATGTTACACTTTCCTTATTGTAGGAAGATGGTGGATTTAGTTGAGAGGCCATTACAGCTACACTGTGACAATAAGAGCTATAGAGCTCTGCTGCAATAATGACAAGAGTTCAGCAAAGTCGAAGCATATCGACATCAAGTTTCTTGTCATCAATGATAAAGTCATATTGTGTCTGTTGATAATATTAGTACTATTCTTAACATTACAGATTCACTCATTAAAGGACTTCCACCTAAATTCTTCTTAGAGCATGTTGCTCATATGGGGATGGCTAGTCATAATGATATCATGATTTAGTAAGAGTGAAATTTCATGTAACAGACATTTTTTTAAGTGCACTTTATGTATATTTATTGATTCTGATAATAAAGTTATAACTGTTTTTTCTAAAGTCTACTTTTGTGCATTTGAGTTTGTTGAAGCAGTTAGACTCGTTGGAGTCATAAGGCTAGACTCATTGGAGTCATAAAGTGGAAACCAGTTGGAATTGTACCTTATTTGATCAGAGGACATTTCCATGCCACACATCCACATTTGATCTATGTCGTTAAAGGTTCTGAAAACTTGTGATATGGAAGGTCCTACCTCGATTATACAGAAGGTAACGACCGCCATGTTCGGTGGCAGGACACTTAATGGACCAGATTGTTCTGAAACGTAGTTTGTTGGCGGTTAAAGTTTTAACGTCATAAAGTTTTGTATAATATCTATTCAGTACGACTTGCTTGGACCAAGTGGGAGATTGTTAGACTTATTATGCTTTTAAAGTCTAATTAATTTGAGCCTAATCAAGTCAATTGGTTATTTGCACCGCCTACTTAACCTATGTTGTTTGACCCAATAAAGAATTGATCAAGCCTAAATGGTTTGGATCTAGACACGTTTCCAATTACACTTAGCCATGAGTGTATTTAAATTAAAATGTGAGACTCATCTACACGTGTGGAACTCGTGTTATAAATCAATGGCCTAAATCTATGATGAGTTGAACTAGGATTTCTTGATGCTATATATATCATGGGTAGGGTTCCCTCTCCAACAACAATGACTTAATCTCTCTCTTAGAGGCCGCTCATCTCCTCTAAGGATAAAGAAGAGAACTTGGTGGCTGAAGAGAAGAATCCTCTCCCTCAACTCTGGCGTCCTCGAGAACGTGCAATTTTCGGCATCCTTTCGTGATGGAATCAGGTATGCCTAAAATCCTCCTTCCCTTTGATCATGATAAAGAGGCTTACAGACGTGTAGATCTTGTATGGAATAAAATTAGATCTAACATCATTCCCCAGTAAATTCTCCACTGTCGTCTCTTTTTCTTCCCCTGCATAACACACCCATTATCCACCACCCCTCTTGTTGTGTGTACCAACATCCCCAAGCAAGCAGCAGCAAACCCCCAAAGCACCTGGAGTTCATTGCCCCTTCAACAGCTGCCTCGACATCGCGAACAACCTCGAGCCCTCTCTCCTCGGCGCCATTAAAAGAAATAGCAGCAGTAGCATTGCCGACTTCCACCAGTGCCCAAGCCGACCAGTGACTTCATCTCCAACCCAAACACAGAGTCGTTCTCATCTCTGCCATGCACAAAGTGCTGCTCGAGCTCGGTCCTGCCGCCCAAGAGTACAGAAACAAAGAAGTCTATCTGGTTCAACAGAACTAAACCCCAACCTGATTTCAACGTGCCTCTAGTTCCTGCAACAGCAAGTTCAAAGTCAGTCAAGGATTAGTAAAAGCAAATCAACAGCAACTAAAGTACATATACCTGAGAACGAGCTTCTCAGTAGGTAATTTTTAATTCAGCAGTCAGATTAATAGTTCGATTACACTAAAAATTTATTCTCTAAACTATTACCGTATTGACCTGCTGTCCAATATAATCGTGAGATCATGTGATTCTATTATGCTTGCTATCTGTTGAACTCGATATTGCGAATAGGACTATTCAAATTAATTGAATTCTTGAGATGATGAATGTCTAAACTACGAATGCCAATGATGTTAAAATCCATTTGATCGTATTATTTTTAAGATAATTTCCTACCAAAGATCATAAATTTCGGTGAAACGTTGTTAGTTCAAATCTATCACTAATATATTACTCTATAGGGTCTCTATTTCACATCAATTTAAATCTAATATTTGTTTAACTATCAACAACTTTGAGCTTATCTGACAGTATATCACAATTTTTGCATCTTCCTATTTCAACTAAAATTTCTCACAAACTTGAAACATAAGTAAAGATGAGAATAAAACCCTAACGCAAATAAATTTCTAAACCATGACATTCTAGTTAAAGACAAAGACCAAAATAAAATAAATTCTATACAGTCTTAAACTCTAATAAATCCTAATTCTAGTTAAACAATGGATATTTCATGGTCATAATTTTAAGTAATGGATATTGTTTTCTCAGTTTTCTTTTTCCTTCTTAAAGTGTTTTAGTTTCTTTGAGTTGTTCAAGTTTTTTTCAAGGATAGATGTGTGTTCCATATGTCTTTAAGCTGCCCTAGTCTAATGGGCCCGTAGTAGACAATAACTTCACTATGAATTGGTAAGGGTTTTGTCGTGAAATCATGTCAACAGTATTGTTTTTCATGTTTCTAAAACAAAGATAATCTTTACCGTATGAAATCAGATGATTTATCTTATTACTTAAAAGGTAGTGTGCCTCAATGCAAGGTTTGACATCTTGATATCAGTATCGGTAACGGTCAAAAAATTTTGGGATCAAAATCAGCAATATCGCCAATAATCAATCGTTTCATCTCAGTTGTACCAGCAGTTTCGATATTGTCTTCATCATATTGGCTATATGATATGAGTTGTACATATCAATGTCGGGCGATATTTCAAACCATGCCCTAACATATATTGCAGTTAATTGACAACTTTCCCCCTCTATAAACATATATCATGAATACAGTTGGGTAATTGTTGTCTTCAACAATGGGTGCTAATTCTGGTATGTTTTCACGTTCGTTATCTTAAAGGCTTGAATTTTGTGGTATTTCAGGTCAAAAGCAAGCATTGCTATCTGCCGCATGGCTTCATTTTACCTCTAATTATTCATGTTTACCTCTTGGTCGCATGTTGCTTAGCGTCAGTGTTATTAGAACACTTTCAAATTTAAGGTTTTCTTTACATGTCAGATATTTGAACACTTCTTAGACACTCCAACAACAGTTTTAAGTAATAAAATTATGACAGGATCACTATTTTGCCGCATGGTTGGAGATTTACATACAAGATATTAACTAAGTTTATTTTGTTAAACCCTAAATGGATTAATTTAGTTGATTACTTATACATAAACGGATATAAATGACTACTATTTTACGCATATCTAGGAAACATAAATGTGCTCCTATATCAGATTATTGGAAGGTTTCGTGACAGACACTTAATGACGCCCATACGCTTGACGCATGTATCCCATGTACATGTAATTGTAACACTAACACAGTCATGCTCCGACGCTAAAAGTCTCATGAGATATTTTTTATGATTGGTAGATGTTTGCATGTGCTTTTATTTGCTTGTTCTCATCTTACAGCTTTTTTTGCATTTTGAGATTAACATATGTTTTCATTCCTCAACTGATTAGGTTGCATCCGCTACACCACCGATGGTGTGATTGGTGGGGTAAAGTCCGGTGAGATGTAAATAATTTCTTTGAAATTATGATTTTCCATCATATTATTCCAATTTGAAATTTGGATTCCTCATCTTGATTCCGCTTATTTTTTGTTCTTTCGTAGCAGTCAAAACTGTCAATTGATTAAGTCAGCGAAGAAGGAGGGGAGAATGTATTGTTTTTCTGGGTTGATCTCAGTAAGAAATTTAGGGTCCGTAGGCCCTTCTTCTCACTCATGATATCTACATTATTTGTTTCAACATTTCCAGCTCATTGTGTCGATGTGGCTTAATCTGTAATTTGATTTTTTTTTCATATGTTTAACTAATGGAACAAATAAAAGTAGAGAAAAGAAAAGGTTTTGATTTCCCGTTTGATATAAACTTTATTAACTGAGATTGGAGTCATGTTTTGCTGCCATTGCAGCTTTATTTCTTTCATAGTGTCCCAAACAAAAAAACTGAAAACTAATTGTTTTAATTTTTCTTTTAATTACCTACCACTGATGAAAAATGTTATTAGCTATGCATGTAAGAACAAAAAGACCTAGAACAAAAGAAAAATTATAGAAATGTTTTTATATATAACGAAAAAAAACTTAAAATAATCGTTATATAAAACTAATCATTTGTATAAATTGCACCGTTACTCGAAACAATAGTAACAACAAGAGAAATTAAATGAAGAAAATATATAAACTATAGTTTCAAAAATGAGAGGGTTTCATAGTCTAACAGTATATTCAATAAATTATATCTAAAAATTAAATTTTACCTCACATCACCAATCAATTTTAATATACAGAGTAATCGCAAAGCGTCAGAGCATTATAAGTAATCCTGAATGTATAGGTCTCAAGTATTAATTGCACGCAATCATCAAATCCCCAAATTTATTTTTGTCCTAAAAAAAAAATATATATATATAATTAAGATATTTTAAATAATCAAAAAATAAGAAAAATAAGAGTTATTATGCTTACCCCAACTTTGGACTTCACTTGCTCCTCATGATTGCCACAAACATCCCTCATGAACTTCAAATAACCACCAGCATCTTTTGCATGAACTATCCAGTATTATCTATATAATTAATTAAGTTCTCATAAATTAAGTTCTTTACATGGACTATCCATTCACTCCCTCCTAGTAAATCCTTCTCTAAGAGCTTTTTTTTTTAAGTAGCTTTTAAGTTGATCATTTATATCCTTATAAATTTTTAATAAAACCGATAATGTGTATAAAAGTCAAAGATGAAGTGAAGCCTCCTTAAAATAGACATAACCGCAACATGTTCCAAGGCTCTCATTGCCCTACAATACAACAAAATATTACCTAACAATAAAAACTTTTAAAGAATGCATCACATCAATTCTACCGAATACAAATAATTACTTGCCTTATCGGTTTTAAAAGAACCCTTAAAGAAGAAATGAGATCATACACTTCATCATTTTTTAGCTATATATTATTATTTTCAAAGACCATCCTCTCAATCAGGGTAGCAGAATTATCTAGATCTTTCGCAATAATTCCTAAGTTGAGAAAACCAAAAAGACAGAAAACGAAAGAAAAAACAACGAGATTATAAAAACATAAACATGAATAAAACTTAAAAACATGAAACATATGTGTATAACTAAGCTTTTGACACTCTAACCTTCGGATTTTAAAATGTTGTTAACTTGATGACGGGCTCTCTATTTGAAATTATAATAAAAGTGTTTTCCATCTCTTTAAGTACTCCATGTGATATCTCCATCTTATCCATATGTGCAATACCTCAGGCACAATCACTATTGAAACAAAAAAAAATGAAATACATAATTCACAGCAATCCAAATTCAAATTTGAACATTCAAAATAGTATTGATAACTTAAAATACAAACCAAATTAGTGTTAAAAATATTTTTGTTAGATTCTTAATCCCCTCGTCTCCAAAATAAGAATAAAATAAGAGATTTTCACTAGGGCTCTTATCATTACAACCAATAATGTAACTCCTTAAATCGTTATGTACTCGCTCACAAATTACAATAGCTTTCTCAATTCTCTCCTGTTTGGATTTCACAACTTCATAAATCAGATGTTCTTACTATTTAAATCCCTTTAACGTTTTGCATTTCAATTGCATTGCTCACGTGACACCGGATAGCATTGTATATTTTATGATAGATTAGGACCTATCTTTTTTGCTTCATAAAAGGGTAGCAGACTCGTCTCGTCAAAGGGATTGGTGTCCTTTTTGCTTCATAAAACCTGTAACTACTAGGATACTTCATACATCTGCTCCTACGGAAACGTGTAACAATGTTAATCAAACTTTCAACACTAAAATGTGTAACAATGTTAATCCTACATAGTTACATGTTTTGATAGGAGTAGATGTATCATTAGACGAGTTTCTGTTGATATTTGTCGGAGATAATTCACAATTGTTGCCTTTTCTTTAACCAAATTATCAACATAACTATTAATATTATTAGTTGGAATAGGAAAAGGATTCATGTTCACGAGGTTATTTTATTTTGCGTAGCTCTCTCTCTCTCTCACTCGTTTGTGTATTTTGCCGGTTAATATTTTTGAAATTATGCCAACGAAATAGCTCTCTACTTCCAAGAGCAACAATCGCTCTAACAAGACGAGTCTGCTACCCTTTTATGAAGCAAAAAGGATAAGTCCTAATCCATCAAAAAACATAAAATGTCATTTGATGTCACATGAGCAATGCAATTGAAATGCACAACGTCAAAGGGCTTTAAATAGTAAGAAAATCTTAAGAATTATAAAGTTGTGAAATTCAAAAAGGAAAAAATTGAGGAAGGTTTTGTAATTTGTGAGCGAGTACATAGTGATTTAAGGAGTTACATTGGTTTGTTGTAATGATAAGGTTTCTAATGAAAAACTCTTATTTCATTCTTATTATGGAGACGAGGGGATTAAGGATCCAACGAAAATATTTTCAACACTAATTTGGTTTGTATTTTAAATTATTAATACTACTTTGAATGTTTGCATTTGGATTTGGATTGCTGTGAATTATATATTTCATTTTTCTCTTATTTCAATAATGATTGTGCCCGAGGTCTTACAAATATACATGAGATGAGGATATCACATAGAACAAGGAGATGGAAAACACTTTTATTATAATTCCAAATAGAGAACTCGTCATCAAGTTAGCAAATTTTTGGAATCTAAAGGTTAGAGTGTCAAAGGTTAGTTATACACATGTTTCATGTCTTTAAATTTTATCCATGTTTATGTTTCTATGATCTCGCTAATTTTTCTTTCCTTTTCTTTCTTTTTGATTTTTCCAATTTAGCATCTATTGCGAAAAATCTAAATAATTTTGCTACCCTGATTGAGATGATGATCTTTGAAAGCAATAATATATTGCCTAAAGATCATGAAGTATATGATCTCATTTCTTCTTTAAGGGATCCTTTAAAACCGATAAGGTAAGTAACTATTTGTATTCGGTAAACTTGATAGAATGTATTCTTTAAAAGTTCTTATTTGTTGAATAATGTTTTTTTATATTGTAGGACAATAGGAGGTCTTGAAATATATTGCGGTTATATCTCTTTCAACGAGTTTTCACTTCATTTTCGACTTTTATACACATTATCGGTTTAATTACAAAACTTTTAAGGATGTAAATGAACTTAAAAGCGACCTCAAAAAGGAGGAGAAGCTAACAGATCAGAAGTTGTTACCAGGGAGTGAATAAATAATCCACATAAAAAACTTAATTAATGAGAAGAACTTCATTAATTTGTAGACATAATAATCAAATTGCAAAAGATGTTGGTGGCTACTTGAAGTTCATGAGGGATGTTCATGTCCATCCTGAGGAGCAAATGAAGTCTAAAGTTGGGATAAACATAGTAACTTCTATTTTTCTTTATTTTGATTATTAAAAAAATTTTAATTATATATCTTTTTTAGGAAAAATAAATTTGAGTATTTGATTATTGTGTGCAATCAATGCTTAAGGTTTATGCATTCAGGATTACTTGTAATGCTATGACGCTATGCAGATACTTTGAAGATTAAAATTGATTAGTGATGTGAGTTAAAATTTAATTTTTAATTGAATATACCGTTAGACTATGAAACCCCTCTCATTTTGAGACTATAATTTATACATTTTCTTCATTTAATTTCTCTTGTTTGTAGTTAATATTGTTTTGAGTAAACGTGCAATTTATATAAATGATTGGTTTTATATAACGATTGTTTATTATGTAGATGCATACTTTTCTGGGTCACGTGGGTTGAATTCAGATTAATTGATTGATGGATCCCTAGGTTAATGAAGTGCAAGACAAGAAATTGAAAGAAACAAAATATTAATTAAAAGAAGAGGCTTAATTAATTATTAGTTTACAAAGAGAATGACTCGGTTCACGGGAAGGAAAAGGAATTGGTCGAATTGCAAATTTGTTTCGTGAGCTACTCAAATTGGCTTGCCCCAATGTTTATCCGTCGTTGAATTTATCTCTTCTGCACACTGATATCAGACAGCTAGTTAGCTGGGTTCAAAATGGTTCAAGCCCAGCACTAATTAGTGCCTAATTAAAAAGAATTAATTAATCAAAATATTTTACATGGTCACTTGGTAATACAGCTTTAGTAGCATCCATTCTGAAGAAATTGCCGACCATGCCCAAGATATTTAGGTTGTGTTAATTAGTAAAAGGAATTGCTCTACATTTGTTAATGTTACCATTTTCTAAATGATTCTTTAATTGATAGTCTGTTAGTTACTGACAACAACTGCTAACATCTATAATGTCCACATTAATTTATATCACGTGATTTACAGAGCTATTATCTATTCGAACAAAATTACCATCATTGACGAAGAAATCTCCCCATCACTGAAGAAGAAGCTGAAAATATTCTACACCGCTAAATTCTTAGAAACTAATATGAATTTTCTATGTTTTGCTCAAAAATCCCCCCATTTTTTCCCGAAACTACCCTTAACATTTTGTCTTGTTCAAAAACCCTGACAGTGTTAGCGGGAATTAAGAAATTCCCATTTTGCCCTAATTAATAAAATCCTCACCTGCCCCTCTCTCATTCAGAAACTCAAACAATTTCTTTCTTTTTTTGTAGGACCACCCAGCCTCTCTCAAACCCAATTTGTTTATGATACTTTATGGTTATCTAATTTTAAAGCAACAGATTTTGAACAACAGTATTGATTCTGCATGGTAGATTTTTTTTTAAAAAGTTTTACTGAGTTTATAGTGGAACACTCATGAACTTTGAGCAAGAAATGTTGTTGTGAATGCCGTATGTTCCTATTTCGAATAATTTTAACTTTACAAATTCTAAAACATAAACATGTGATAATAAGAATGAATAAAGATAATTTTCTAGCATACAAATTTAACGCTTAAACATGCAAATAAATTGTTGTATAAATCATGAATTGAAAATAAAACTGGCATGTAAGGGAGCAGTCTTGTCATTTACTATCCTAAAAGACAAATACATGCCATATCACTCGGACGTTGAGTTGGTATCATCAACTAGCGGCAAAAGATCTTTCAGAATAACCAGTACCCCACATGAGCGTGTGCACGAGTCTCCTGCTCAGATGAAGAATGATTGTCCACTATAAAATAAAGTTTAAATTAAAAAATAAAGAATGAAATCTTACAAGGAATAAAGTTTAAATTAAACAACAAAAAGAATTTTTACCAGCAATAGATTGCAGCAGAGAGCTTAAGAAGGGAGAAGAGAAAACTTTAGAAGAGAGAATCTTTGGATTGTTGTGCAGCTTTGAAATCATGGGTCTATTTATAGGTTGAATAGCCCCCACATTCAACAGTTACACGTGTGTAATGATCGCTTTAATGCGAACGTTTCCCGTGTCTCCAGATCTGAACGGTCAAAATTAAATATAGTAACAATCGGCAATAAATGCAATTAATCGATTAAAAAAAGAAATAAAAAATAATCGCGAACATGTGGTGTACCCGGCCCATAACAATTAATTCATAATAATATGGGGAGGAAGGATTGGTATTTAAAAACACATATCCTTCCCATGTCCCATTCCTTGTGGGACTAAAGAAATAGGCTATAAAATGGCCACCATGAGGAATTCAAGTTTTCCTCTTGGTTGGCACATTCAACCCCTACAGTCTCCCCAAAAAAAGCATGAATTTCAAAGAAGACAATAAATCAATGAAAAACTCAAAACATAAAACATAAATGTAAACAAAGATTGGGCAAAGAATTTAGGGGTAGGTAGCTTGCGGCCTTGAACCTCCCTTAGTGAAGTTCATTGCAATCTTAGAGACATAATGGACTAAGTTTTGAATTAAGCATCTTTACCAGATATTGACAAAAAACACAGTATGTCTTCATTTGTTGAGCGAGCGGCTGAGTATTAATGAACATGCTCACAATAACTTACTAATTGAGAGTTTTTAGAGGTCAGCCATCCCTCCAATCGCGGCCGTCACGGTTCCTCTCATGTAAGTAAGTCATTCAAGGGTACTACAATTGGATATTATATCCTCCACAATTCATGTGTTGAACTTATTAAGATTAAAACTCACATAGCCAGTTGTATCTCAAGAGCATCGTCATCATAAAGAAGGGTAGTAGCTACACAAGCTACAACTATGATATAATATATTCAAGTCGATGCTCCACACAAGTATCACCAGTTCAGCTTGTTTTACCATATTGAACTTTTTTCATGAGAATAGTTTGCCAATCAAGAAGATTGGGTTTTTCACTGTGGTGAGTTCCTCTTTGAGCTTAACCTCATCTCCCTCAATGTATGTAGGATCAAACTCCTAGAAAAACTATCAAAATGGACTTTATATATATATATATATATATATATATATATATATATATATATATATATGGATTTTATAAGATCCAGGGTCATATTATAGTTTAACAGCTTTTAATCTCAAACGGTGATAGTCAGATGTTTGACTTGACTTTTCATAACTACATATTTAGCTCTTAACATCTATTATCAAAATGGACTTATAAAGCCATGGGTGAATTATAGTTTAAGAGCTTTTAAGTTTAAATGCAAAAATAGTCTTGTCATTTATGTGGAGCCCCCATTTGGGAGTATTAGATAAACATGAAAATATAATTTTATTTTAATATATCAACAGATAATATTTTAGTTTATGCATAAAATTGATCAAACTGGTCAAAATAGAAATATAAAATTTCTAACATGAACTGAACATGTACTTAGAGAGAAATTTTTTTATTATCCATTTTTCTCTTTATCAAAATAATAATGATGTCAAAGATTGGAATTTATATTTATAAAATGGCTGCAAAGTGGTTCCTTACTGGACAGTAAGGCATTCTTATTTGCCTCACCATATAATTCCTTAATAATTCTGAATTTTCATCTTTGGACAAATCATTATAACTTTAATTTAGTGATTTGGATATAAAATTTTTTTTCTCTGTACATGCAGCTTGTTCATGTTTTCGCAAATAAGACTCTTTGAAAAGATGTTACGTTAAAAGTTATCAAAGAAACTTTAAAATATGATATATATAATCATGTAGTCAATCTCTCTTTTAAATTCCTTTTAATCTCTTTTAAATTTCTTTTAAGTTTTTTTAAATCAAAGAAACTTTTAAATCTCTTTTAATCAAGGAAACCTTCAAATCTCTATTAATCAAGAAAACTTTCAAATCTCTAAAGATGTATACAATTGACAAATAGTCAAAATAATGTCCTTACTTTATGAAGTAAAATCTTTGTAGAATGAGTTAAAATTTTCATTAGTACAAGATAATTATCATTTAAGATTTAGTCACTAGAATCATGCACTTAGAATTTAAAAATGTTTTTAATACATACATATATAACAAATCTTAATTTGCTATATATATATATATAATTTGCTATATATATATATATATATATATATATATATATATATATATATATATATATATATATATATATATATATATAGAGAGAGAGAGAGAGAGAGAGACTCGTGTACTTCCAAAAGGATTTGAGCACAAATCCTTCCCATTAAAATTCAACCCTCCGATATTTGAATACAAGATCCACTCCGTTGAAGTTTAATCTATATTATTTCAAGTATCTATAAACCAAAAATTCAAGTGTTTTTAATACATTTTGCCCATCCATCAAGCAACGCAAAATGAACGGCCAAAAGTAGTGAGTTGATTAGATCTATCTTTAGACATACAAATTCTCGATTCATTATGATCTAAACATTTAAAAACCCCTACAAACCAATTTTGATTTGATTTCAAACGTTCTACACCGTTAAACTAACCAACTCACTATTTAGGCCGTCCGTTTTTTTCCTCTTGATGGATGAGCAAAAAGTATTAAAAATACTTAATTTTTGATTTATAAATACTTGAAATAATATAAATCAACTTCAACAGAGTGGATCTTGTATTCGAATGTCGGAGGGTTGAATTTGAGTGGGAAGGATCTGGGCTCAAATCCTTTTGGAAGGACACAAGTCTATATATGTGTGTGTGTGTGTGTGTGTATATGTATGGGGTTATTGTACCTCGGCCGCCAGCTGAGAAAGTTTCTCATGCAGTGGGACGTGGCAACATAATAGCCACACATTTATCAAAAAATTTGGCGGACAAGAACCAAAAAATCCCGGTAGAATAAGCCATCAGTCACTTCAACAATTATTTTAACTAAAATACCCTCCCTTACAACTTTTTACTGTATGTAAAATTGCTCCTTCGAAAAAAATTACAGATCTAAATTTTTTAGTTCATCAATCCGAAAATTTTAGTGTTATTGATTCTTAAACTTTCCGAACAATTGTGTTCAAAAATTTGTTTTTTAAAAAAAATAAATCTGATCAAGATGACGCTGAAGAAATCATCCGTGAAAAAAGGTAAAGGGAAAACCTAGAAAACCTATTTTTTGGGTTCTATAACCCTTAATAGTTTGATTTTTTTTCAATAGTGATTTCCAATTTTTTTGTTTTTTAAACAAAATTCCGTCTTTTAATTTAACTTCGATTCAAAAGTGACTCTTGCTCTGATTTTTTTTATTCAGTTTTGAATTTTAATTCCAAAGAAGAAAATAATACTAAATTTTTTTAAGAAAATTTTGATTTTTCTTAAAATTTTCAAGAATCTTGGTTTTTAAAAAATAATTATTTAAATTTTTATTTTAACCATGGTCGCAATTAAGAGTAAAAGAGTCACCTTTTTTTTATTTAAAGAAGTAAGAATCAAAATCAAATCTATTTATGCGATTTGAAACAATATTTTTTAACTTTTACCCTAAAACTTTAATCCAAGTCACAGTTTAAGATGAAAAGAAAATAGGAATTAACGATCTTATTAGAGATTTATTTTTTTTAAAATTTTTTAATTTTTTAACACTGCGATTGAGGTCAACATATTTTTTCATTCCATTTTGTCGACTTGGGTCGCAGTTCTTTATATTAGCTTTATAGGTTACTGCGACCTTGGTCACAATCTATAAATAAAATATTTTTTTAAAATTTTATTAACGTCCGTTTTGCTTTAAAATTATTTTTTTAAATATTGCGACTGATGTCGCAGTGTTGCCGTCCCTTCTCTCTTTTTTTGGGCCTGGGGCGCAGTCTTTTCAACTAAGTTAGCTTAATAGGATACTGCGACCTGGTCGCATTATGATGAAACAAGGGTTGCAGTGCTCTGAATCATGGACCAAGGTCCTCATTAGTTAATTAATTGGGTTAATTAGAAAAATACGACCTCGTCGTAGTATAATTTAACAGTACGACCTTGGTCGCAGTGTATTATAATTTATTATCTATTATTGTGATCAAAGTCGCAGTCCTTTTTCTTTTCCAAATTTATTTAAAACTACTGCCACTGTGATTTTTAATTTTGTACTTATGTTAATGTTTCTGCATCTATAAGTAAGTAAGAACTGAAGGTTCGTCCTATGAGATCGAGCTTAAAGCCTCTGTGTGAATTCATCAGAAAATTCAAATAGCGCATTCAGGCAGATTTTGTCAATGCGATGAAGGAGACCCGTTTGGTGCAATTTTCATGACCTTCTACAATGAGGAGTTTGGTGCTGACAAAGGCCTAAAATCAAACATAATTGTACTGAAAATTGTAGACCAGCATGATAAAGAGTCAAGGACCTTTCTAATTATTGGGGGCAAACAAATTGAGTTAACAGAGAAGGCCTAAGTAACTTATCTATTCATTTTCTTCTCACGCCAAAACCTCTGTTTCTTGCCTAAACATTGTAGAAGTTGTATGCTTCATCGTCTATGGAAAATTGTTATCCTAAAAGAATAACTATGCTTTCAGACATTTCTTCATGTAAATTCAGATCCTACAAAATAAATTGTTGAACTAAATAAAAAAATAATTGAAAATCACACGTCTAAACTATAATAAATAAAATTCCGACTAAGGTCGCAGTTGTAAAGATAGTTGTGCCTATTGAATAAATGACTGCGACCGTAGTCGCAGCATTCAGGATGTCCAGGTTTTTTGCAAAAAAATGTGATATTTTATAATATTGCGACCTCTGTCAAAGTCCTTAATATATTAAAGGACTGCGCAAAAGGTCGCACATGCAAAGTAATTACGGACTGCAGGTAACGTCGCAGTTATATAGATAATGAGACATAGTTTATTAAAAACAGTGACCATATAATCGCATACTTTAGGATGTTTATAATAACTGAAAAAATGTTTTAATATATAGTGCGACCTTAGTCGCAGTTCTTCCAATTTAGTGTATATGAGAGAAAAAACAGGTAATTGAAAATAAAAAGAACTAAATGAAAATCACACGTCTGAACTATAATAAATAAAACTGCGACTAAGGTCACAGTTGTAAAGATAACTGTGACCATTGAAAAAATTATTTTAATATATACTGCGACCTTAGTCGCAGTTCTTACAATTTTGTGTACATGAGAAAAACAGGTAGTTTTCAAATTAAATAACTGCAACTGAGATCGCAGTTAACAAAACTGTTCAATTGTTAACTGAAAAAGACGACTTTGATAAAAGTGATTATTGTTCTGTAAAACATAATCTAGGTCGCTGTTTCATCTACGTTACCCAAGATTTTTTACATATAAGAAATTGCGGGAAAAATTAAAAAAATAACAAAATGAAAACCTCTTGATCAGCATCCAAAAATCTCAACCCTTCAAGATTTTCAATATTCTGTGAGGAAGTTGAACACGATGATATATGGTTCATATTTAGATCGGAAGAAAGAGATCGGGGATGACGGCGACCTGAATTGGCAGGAGATGTGTTCTGGTCGGCAGTCGACATTAAAATAGAAAGGAGATTTAGGTCTGCAAAGTAAAAAGAAAAAGAAAAAAATCTGATTCGGATATCGCTTTTTTTAGAAAAGCTTTTTGGCAGTAAAACTCAAACCTAGATCTGACAACGCTCGAAAAAATAAATAGGAAAAATAATAATAAACAATAGCGGAACAACTACTTTTACTGCAGGCTATTTAGTAATTTCACTTGTTCCAATAGGCGGGCCGTAACTTATTGGTGTGGCTAATAATGTGTCACGTCACCGCAGGCTGAGAGGGACTCTCAGGCTCTCAGCTGTCGGCTGATATACATATTTCTGTGTATATATATATATAAAGGATAATAATGCAAACAAAATTTGTAAGTGCAAACTAAAGTTAATGCATAAGTTAAATTCTAACTTCACAACTTAACTAAGAATTTTCATAATTCTATTATTTGTTAAAATTATGAGAGCTCGTTTAATAAGGATGCATTACTTGTAGTTGTTTACAAAATAGTAATGTTCTCTTATAATTTAATATAACTCTAGCCATTAATTTCTAAATTAATTAGTGAAACTGATAAAGCTTTATTGAATGAAAGAAATTATGCTAAGAGTTAAATACTTAAAAGGACTAGTGTAGCGGGCAAGTGCGTTGCACGTGCCGGCTATGACCAAAATATTACAAAGTTTACCTTTTTCCATTATGAACCTTCAGTGTAGTGAATTGAAATACTAAACCAAAACAAATAATTGAAGTAGCTATAGAAACAATTGAAACAACTAAAACAAATAACCTTGGAGCGACTTTTTGAAATCATAGCTCCAGCATGAGGTGACTGAGCATCATAGACTGTGAATTCGGTGCCCAAAAGCATTGATCTGTCGAAAAGTAAAACATATATCAGAACAGCATCACATAATTATCTTTCAAAGCAACAAAAAAAATAATTTCATAGTCCTAGGGTGAAGTCCTCTAACGGAAGGAATCAATTGATATAAAATGCATAAAATCCATGTGAACAAAGATATAGCTCTGGTCCATTAGATAGGAAAAAACTGAAATATACAATTCTTTTTCTTGATAGCCAAACTTTATAATTTATCAAGCATCTAACCCTAACACATACGAGCGTGCACGCATACACGCATACGGGCGCACGTGCACGCACATTCACCTATATATTTGACAGAGCAGAGAAGAAAAAAATTAGTTGTAAGGCTCCCTTCGGGTGAAGAATCTGGAGCTTTTGTGGGAAAAAAAGAAAAATATCAAAGACAGATTATCTCTCCAATAATCACAGATTTAACTCAGTTTATGTTTTATTTTAATTTTAAACATTATTGACCATGAAAATGACTGGATTTTGCTTGTAGAGAGAGACAACATCTGGAGAATCTTGCGTAATTGTCATTGCCCACAAATTCAATCAGAACTATTCTGATTCTTGAATATTGAAATACATAAATTTAATCACCAATGCATCCTAAATATGTTAGCATTTGGAATGTCTTATATTCATTGGAGAAGAATTCAGGTTTTTGACAGTTTCTTGATACGGATCCGTCTCCTATTTTGGTTGGATGTGAGTTTCCTATTTATCTAAGGAGGCGCTGATTTGATTTCGTGTTAGATTAAGATCATCCCAGGTGCCTATATAAACCACTCAGAGGTGGCCTTTGAAGGTGTGTCAAGAATTCAAGAGAAATTCAAGAATTCCACCATTGAGAGTTGTGAGAGAGATCTCATTGTAACTCTTGTACTTTCTTCAATAAATATTTCTCCCCTCCTCACCATAGATGTAAGCACATTGCTGAACCACGTTAAATATTGTGTTTTCGGTTGTGTGGTGATTACTTGCTAGTGGTACATCTTCTACGCTTCCACTTCCGAGTCTTCGACTTGGTGTTCCTCTGTTGTTTGATTGGTGATAGATCATCAACAATTGGTATCAGAGCGATGGCTAGCAAGACGACCACGATAACCAAGTTGGAGGTGGAGAAATTCAACGGGAAGTCCAACTTCCTGTTGTGGAAGATGCGAGTAATATCATTTCTCGTGAAGAACGGCACACACAAGGCCTTGCTTGGTATTGAGAAGCCATCGAAGATAAAGGATGATGAGTGGAACAACATCGACTTCTGCACAAAGGCGACGATCATACTGTGCCTATCAGATGAGATCCTCTACAACGTGGTAACAAGAAGACAACTACTGGTCTTTGGTGTAGGCTGGAGAGCCTGTACATGATAAAGAGTTTGTCGAACAAGCTCTTCATGAAGAAGCAGCTACACAGCCTTCAGATGAAAAAAGATATGCCTATTTTATAACATCTCAATGCTTTTAATAGAATTTTAAACGACTTTGGGTCTAAAGATTAAGCTATAAGAAGAAGACAAAGCTCTTCTGTTACTCTCTTCTCTTTCATCAAGTTATGACCACTTGGCGACCACCATCATGTATGGTAAGGGGATCTTAGAATTAGAAGATGTCAGGCAGATGCTCTAGAACAACAAGCTGATGAAGAAGACAGATTCTACGGAGGAGGCATCAGGATTGTTTGTCAAGGGCCAGAGGAGAATATCAAAAAGTAGGGGACCCAAAAGGGATCCAGAGGCTTCTAGCAGTTTCTATTGCTACTTTTGCAAGAAATCAGGGCACATCAAGAAAATTATATGAAATACAAGGAGATGCTGAAGAGGAAAGGCGGCAAAGATTCGGATGGGGCCAGTACCAGTGGAAAGTCCGATCAAGCTGGGGTTGTCGAAAAAGCAGATGAAGATTCATGTGATGTCTTGACAGCTGAGTCAGGAAAAGATAAATACTTAGATGCTTGGTTACTTGACTCGGGGTGCACATATCACATGTGCCCAAATAGGGAGTGGTTCAGTACTTACAAGCCTTATGATGGAGGCTTTGTGCTGATGGAAAATGACGTCGTATGTTGGCATCGACAACATCTGTATAAGGATGTTTGATGGACAGGTTCGAACCCTCACGAACGTTCGACACGTTCAGGATTTAAAGAAGAATATTCTCTCGTTGGAAGCTTTGGAAGCTCATGGGTACAAGTTTTCTGGTGCAGATGGAGCAATCAAAGTTACTAAAAGCTCCATGACAATTCTCAAAGGAGAACAAACAGCAAACTTGTACGAAGTTGATAAGAAGCATTATTATTATTGGTGATGCTTTAGCAACAACAGAGAAGGAGGATACTACAAAACTTTGACATATGCGTCTTGGACACATGAGCGAGCGAGGTCTTCAAGTCCTACACAAAAAGAGTGTTGTACCAGGTATCAAGTATTGCAAACTTGATCTTTATAAATTTTGCATTATGGGTAGGCAACGTAGAGTAGCTTTCTATACATCTTAGCACAAGACAAAGGGCTTGCTAGATCTCATACACACTGATGTGTGGAGGCCTTCGCCAGTAGCATCCATTAGAGGTGCTAGGTACGATGTTACTTTTATAGATGATTTTTCATGAAAAGTTGGGGTATACTTCTTAAAGCAGAAATCTAAAGTATTTCAGAAGCTCAAGGAGTAGAAAACTTTGGTGGGAAATCAGACGGGGCGGAAGGTGAAAAACTTGAGCTCCGATAATGGAGGCGAGTACACCTCCAAAGAATTCAAAGACTACTTAGTAAGTAAGGGCATCAAACACCAGCTAAGTATTTCAGGGCGACCAGAACAAAACCGAGTAGCAAAGCGCATGAATCGGATTACAGGCTGACATGTCAGAAGAATTTTGGGCAGAGGCGGTGAATAATGCGAGTTATTTGGTAAGCATGTCACCATCAACAGCTATTGATCTTCAGATTTCAGAGGAGATATGACGAGGAGTTTCTGTGGACTATTCAACCATACGAATTTTCGGTTGCATGGCATATAGTTTGGTTAATAGTCAAAAAAGGAACAAATTGGAGTCCAAGTCTAAGAAGTATATCTTCATCAGGTTCACCAAAGGAGTCAAGGGTTTCAGACTTTAGGACCCGAGAAAAGGAGCACCTTTACCAGTAGAGATGTGGTCTTTGACGAAGATTCTATGTTGCAAGAAAAGTCAAAGACGGAGCGCAACGTGGAGCTTCAGACAGTTCAGCAGCAGACACTCAAGAAAAGGAGTCGAGTTCTCAGATAGCCCTAAAAGGCCTGAAGGGTCAGAAGAGGAGTCCTCAAATTCAGATGGAGACAAATAGGAGGCTACTCAAAAGCAACCTAGACCGTTGAGGCGGTCAGTCAGAGTTACGGTGCCACCAACAAGGTATGACTGGGATGAAGATCATGTCTCTTTCGCATTAGTAATAGAAACAGGAGAATCTGACAGTTACAGGGAAGCGATCGAGGCAGATGACCATGACAAGTGGATTACAGCCATGGAGTAAGAGATGGAGTCTTTGGATAGAAACCAAACATGAACGTTAGTCAATCTTTTAAAGGACTCCTAGGCAATAGATTGCAGATGAGTCTTTCGTAAGAAAGACAATGAGCAATAAAAGGCAAGGTTAGTTGCCAAAGGATATGCTCAAAAGGAGGGTATTGACTCCATGAGATTTTCTCTCCTATAGTCAAGCATACATCTATTCGGATGTTATTGATGATAGTTGTTCAGTTTGATCTAGAGTTGGAGTAGATGAACGTCAAAATAACGTTTCTACACGGTGAGCTGGAGGAGAAGATATACATGAAACAACCTGAAAGTTATATTCAGGAAGGTAAAGAAAATAAGGTGTATGTCCTAAAGAAGTCCCTCTATGTACTTAAGCAGTCTCCTGGCAGTGGTACAAACGGTTCGACGCTTTTATGATAAAGGCCAAATACTACCGATGTGAGTATGATAGTTGTGTCTATTTCAAGCAGAGTGATGATCCGACATATTTGTTGTTATATGTGAATGATATGCTGATTGCTGCAAGAAACAAGACACATATTCAGAAGCTTAAAGCTCAGTTCAAGAAGGAATTTGACATGAAGGATTTGGGAGAACCTAAGAAGATCTTAGGTATGGAGATCACTCGAGACAGAGGCTCAGGCAGACTTTGGCTATCCCAGGAGAACTATGTTCTCAAGGTGTTGGAGAGATTCAGCAAGACAAAAGCAAGACCAGTCACCACTCCTTTGGCAGGTCACTTTAAATTATCCTCCAAGTAGTATCCACAATCACCGGTAGAGGAGAAAGAGATGTCTCGAGTACCATATGCTAATACGGTGGGATCACTCATGCATGCTATGGTCTGCACTAGGCCTGACTTAACCTATGCAGTTAGCACAGTAAGTCAGTTCACGTCAAATCCAGGAAAGCAACATTGGAAAGCAGTGAAGTGGGCGCTACAATATCTACGAGACTAGACTTGGTGTTTCAGAGATCGAAAACGGGAAAGCCTAGGTTGCTGCAAGGCTATATTGATGCAGATTATGTAGGAGATCTTAATCAGCGAAGATCTACGATGGGCTATGTGTTCAAAGTAACTGAGTTCATTAGTTGAGGCAGAGTTGCAAGATACAATTGCTCTTTCAACGACAAAAGCGGAGTATATGACTGTAGTTAAGGCATCAAAGGAAACTTTGTGGTTGAGATGATTGGTTGAACGCTTGGTTGAGACGTTCAGTATCATACAGGATTCAGTTCGGGTTCCCAGAGTGCGATTCATCTCGTTAAGGATCACAGGTATCACAAGCGGATGAAGCACATTGACGTGAGGTATCACAAGATACGTCAGTGGGTCGTGGATGATAAAGTGATCGATTTGGTAAAGATCAGTACGAAGAAGAATCCAACAGATATGATGACGAAGACCATCCCGGTAGAGAAGTTCAGAGCATCTCTGAACTTCATCAAGGCTCTCCAAAAGTAAAGTGGCGAACAGGCTATTGGGAGGGAGTCATGTGAAGTCACAAAAGGGGGAAGAAAGGAAGGCGAATGAATCAGAGGCCAATTTCTACGGAGGGACTCAATAAACATGAGTTAAGGTGGAGATTGTTAGTATTTGGAATGCCTCATATTCATTGGAGAAGAATTCAGGATTTTGACAGTTTCCTATTACGGATCTGTCTCCTATTTTGGTTTGGATACAAGTTTTCTATTTCTCTAAGGAGGTGCTGATTTGAGTTCGTGTTGGACTAGGATCATCCCAGGTGCCTATATAAACCCCTCAGGGGTGACCCTTTGAAGGTGTGTCAAGAATTCAAGAGAAATTCAAGAATTCTACCATTGAGAGTTGTGAGACAGATCTCATTATAACTCTTGTACTTTCTTCAATAAATATTTCTCCCTCCTCCCTGTGGACTAAACCACGTTAAATCTTGTGTTCCTTGATTGTGTGGTGATTGCTTGCTAGTGATAAATCTTCTACGCTTCCGCTTCCGCTGCTGAGCCTTCGACTTGGTGTTCTTCTGTTGTTTGATCGGTGATAGATCATCAACAAAATAGACCTTCCTACTTGATTACATAATGTTAGAATAATATATATATATATATATATTTATATATATGAGAGATCATCACCATAGAACCTCACCGCGGTGCTCCTGAGCAGAAGGCTACACATTCTTTCCTCACTTCATCAGTAACTTGATGAAGCTTCCGACTGTCTCGGTTCATCATCACAAAGTTGCCGTCACCAAATCATAAAAGAAAAGGTGAGAAGCGCAATATCAAACTTAACAGCATATGTCCATCTTCATTTACTAATCCATGAAAATATCTCAATACAGGAATTGTTTGTATCCTAGAAGCAGAGAACACAAGCGATGAAACTATGAAAATAGAGTAGCAACAGGAGGAACAGTAAATATTAGTCTGCATAATTACAGTTCTTTTTCTCAATTATCCTATTAACTACGACATGTCAAGATTAAGTTTTTCCAGTATCATTCTCCATTATAATCAAAGGTTAGTAATAATGGACATATTAGCAAATATATTCCTATTTTTCCTCCCTAACACAGTGTCGGTAGCATCAATCTATATACCAAATTCTTTATATCAATAAAAAAGAAGAATAAATTATTAGGCTAATTCTCTTATTGTATGGTAGCCCTATTAATGAAACATAATACTATAACATCTTCAAACATTCAATATACTTTACAAACACTTCCAGTAATATGAAATAAATCACAGATATGGATTCCATATTTGAAGTAATAGATATTCAAACTTGAACATAAAGAATTAAGCAAAGGAAACGAGGAAGAGTAGGGGAAAATGATGCACAACTTGATCATAATACAGAGAACCTAACATTCAAAAGTAAGGCGGGGACCCTGATTTGCCCAATATGTCTAACTACCATGGAACCACAAATATCGTACCAAATATACGGAACAGAATAAATCAAGAAAGTACAATGCCAATCTCCCTGTACGCAAATGCAGGAGAGTTGAGCTAAACATAAAAAACTGAGTAAAGGAAATATTTTTGTGTGTGTGTTGGGTGGGTTTTGGGGGGGGGGGGGGGGGGGGGGGGGGGGGGGGGTGGGACTCAACACATAACCTGAACATAAATACATGTATAAAGTACAAAGATCAGATAATAGGAGGGAAAAGAATTCCAAAAGATTAATCTAAACACAAACACAACAACATAGTTGAGTTATCTGAACACCAGGAACAAAGATGAGTGAGATTAATTCCAAAGTTTAATTTAAACACAAACACCAGGATGAAATGACAGGAAGTCACAACAAATAAATACTAAAAATAAGAGTGAGTCTTGAGATTCTCCACAGCCTCACACATGGCTAGTTTATGTACATTCAAAATTCCTTGTATTTTTTGTGCCTCCTAAACCATCATCTTCAACCTAAAGATTCTTCAACTATTTAAATAAAAAATACGGTGGCTCGTACACAGCTGCCTCGTGTCTTTAAAATTTCCATTTTGATTAAAGAATCCAAAAATCCATTTTGTCAGGAAAGTTGATAAATTAGAATTTGTGAATAGAGAAAAGAACATCTAAGTCAAAGGTAGAATTGCATGAAACTGTCTGTACATGAGACATAACCATCCGTGAGTTGGAAGGGAACAAAAGTAGAGACAAAACCAACAATTTACTTATAAATTGTCATATATTATCAAATAAGTTCCATATTCTAATCTAAATGAAACAATATTTCTCAAACAATTCTCCCACACAAAGGTCAAAGAAAAGTGTAACAAACTTATCACAAACACCCAATGACAAAGCACCATAAACTTCTTCATGAGTATAAGCTTCCCATAAAGACATTCAATAACATTTCAAGCAGGTCATTTTTCTCTAACTCATCCCGTAAACAAACATGATAGAATTATAGTTTTCAAACTTTAGAGTAGAGGTGTCACCATTTGATACCCAAGCACGTGGAATTTATTCCATGAAGGAACTCAAGTGTGAAGGAACTCACATATTCCATGAATCATGTACAGATAACTCACACAAAAGAAGAAAACAAAAGATTAATAATCAAAAAAAAAAAAATTTTTTGAGAAGAAATAATAGTAAGTCGTTGTTGTGATTGTTCATAGACATTGGTAGATTTGCAATGCAACATATATTTGTTTTCTTATCTTGTTTGGCCAATTATTTGAATATCAGTAGTCAGTGTAACATACACAGATATTTCCTGACAAATTTAAACATTTCCATGAGTAATTTTTTTTTTCTGTAGTAATATTTTCAATGTGCAGAGTGATTTGATTAATAAGAATGTTTATATCAATCACATGCAGTATGTCATATATTCTATTTTGGAATCGAAGAGTTAGACTCTGATTCCTTTGAAAATTCGAACAATTTTCTTTTTCCAATTTTTTCCTTTTTTTTTTTTTTTTTTTTTTTTTTTTTTTTTTTTTTTTTTTTTTTTGCCTTCCAACGAAGAGGCAACCATGACTGATGAACATAATTATGATTTGAAGGAAGCAAAATTTAGTGCTAATAAAAAAAATGAAACTAAACGAATAAAGTTTTAGGAAGGAAGGAAAAAAATCTAATGACTTGATTAGTTTCCAATGGCTTAAGGACATTTTCATCTCATGATCATATCCCAACTTAATAATTCAAGAAAATCATAGAATATTGTGGTCATGCACTCATGTGTTCCCAAAAATATTAGTAGTATAAAATTGACATTTGCCATGAATCTATAAATTATTGTATAGCACCAACATAACAATTTTCACAACCATTACGGATTAACATTTTAGAAAGAATGAAAAAGAAATCTAATAAGCTATTTACTTTCTGAAGCCTTGTCAATGGTTTTCTGTGTTCAGAGAAGCTGAAATGACAATCCAAATACGATCTATGATCAATCCTCATATGTAATCATATCAATCTCATTTTTTTCTAAATCCACAAACTCAATCAAAATGAAGCAGAAATAGTTCAGAAATTCACCACACATCGGCTGCTATTGCAATAAAGACAACCAGTTATCACAGATCCACAGATCATACATGATATCAGGGAGAAGAATACCCTTCAGACAGTAGAAGTGTTAGGCAAAGATCAATGCTTTAACTTAATCAACATGCAAATGCCTCAAATTCACATAGTGCACCTATAAGCACTATAATCGGCTGGAAATGAACTACTTTGACCATTAAAAATGCGTGCCTAATTGAAGAATAAATAATATGGTTTAATATGAAATAGAGAATGATAATGCAAATGGCCATTTGTTTTTCAATCTAACTTGACCTTGTACATTCCTGTGTTTTTTTCACCTCTGTCTACACATTTATCTAAAAACAAATTTCTAAATACGACTTTCATCAAAAAAAAAAAAATCTACACAAGATGAACTCTAAAGTTTAAGGATGATAGAATTAATGCTAGCAAATGATACATGTAGCTGTTGAGGCATTTCAGGATGTATAGTGTGTAATCCCATGATAAATGTTTTAAATACCAAAAGACCAATGTTGTGTAGTAGGAGCATGAACAATAAGACATCAAAAGGAAAGAAAGAAAAATGCAGGTTCAAACAAACAATTGCACAGTTGTCATTAGTCAATTGACAAATAAGACAATTTGGACCAAATTCAATTGCCAAATTTCTACTGAGGAAACTTCCGCACAATATTTGGAGCATGAAGAATAAGATATCAAAAGGAAAGAAAGAAAAATTCAAGTTCAAACAAACAATTGCTACAGCTATCATCAGTCAATTGACAAATAAGACAATTTGGACCAAATTCAATTGCCAAATTTCCAATCTGGCAGCTCCCATACAATATTTACATTCCCCCCCACCCCCGCCCAAAAAAAAAAAAATTGGATGACCGACAGCAAAGAACAAAGAATTCATCTTCTCTTATATCAATTTGAACTTTTTGCAATACCTATACAACAAAAAAGAGCAAATTGATGCTAAAAATTGCAACTTTTTCCATAAAAAAAAATTTAATCCTCACCTTGCTTGCCAAATCGTAGAGCTACCCAAAAGCTGAAACCAACTGTCCTCTGACAGCACAACTGAGCATCAGCAAACCCACCAAATCTCGTCGTCATCTCCTCTTCATCTCATCACCAACAGCAGCAAAGGAAAAAGATAGAGAAAGATCAACAGCAGCAGCAAAAGAAAAAGATAGAGAGAGAAAGAGAAAGAAAAGATGCTGCGAGCTTACACTTCAGTGACTTGATGCCTCGACGTTGAAGGCGTCAGTGGCGTGTGCGCAGGTGGCAGTCGCCGGGATCAGAGACGTCGGATTCTCGCCGGACTCCTCTTCATCTCATCAGCAACAGCAGCAAAGGGAAAAGATGGAGAAAGAAAGAGAGAGAAAAGACGCTGCTCGCTTAACACTTCAGTGATTTGATGCCTCGACGGGAATTTGGAATGAGACGACCGAGAAAAAAGTGGATGGGAGAAAAATGGTGGCTAAGAGATTTTGGCAGTAATGTATAAATGTATTAATATTTTTCTTGTAGACCTAAATAGTGCTTGCGGGGATAGCTCAGTTGGGAGAGCGTCAGACTGAAGATCTGAAGGTCGCGTGTTCGATCCACGCTCACCGCAAATTTTTTTTCCTGCCTTTGTAATTTCGGACATTTGCAGTAACAGTCCAAATGTTTCATCTGTAATAACAAGCCACAAATTATAACTTGCAACTTTACTTCAATTTTTGTTCGCATTTGCAATAATTTGTAATAACAAGCCATATATTCGCAATTACAACTTTCTGCTTCATTGGAAATCTATTTAGAAATCTAGACATTAGATTTGTTAGCCAAAAAAAAGATATTAGATAGTTTGAATTTACAAAACACTTAATCTTAGATATGAAAAGGCACTTTTCTTTCAAAAGATACTCATATAATCAAGTCATATCTTCACATTACATGTATATTTTTAGTACCCAGAGTCTTTGTTTTTCTTTAATTTTTTAAATAGACGAGGGTTGTTATGTTATTTGATAATATGATTAATTTAAATAAATGAAATTGTTTTTTTCTTTTTGACTAGAAGTTTAATTATGGCATTTTCTATCACCAAAAAAATATATTTGAAAATTTTAATAAAAAAATTACACGAGTAAGGGATCGGTCAGTGGGCCAAATGGGCCCTTCGTGGCCTGTTGTGACACCTAACACTT
Organism: Agave tequilana; assembly: GCA_038442645.1. Taxonomy (NCBI): domain Eukaryota; kingdom Viridiplantae; phylum Streptophyta; class Magnoliopsida; order Asparagales; family Asparagaceae; genus Agave; species Agave tequilana. Next base: position 68,410 of record JAVJIF010011060.1, on the reverse strand, counting down.
TCTTCACATATATATACTTTTTAATAGTTTTGGTAATGGATCATGTCATGTTGTAACTAATCAAGCTCAGGCACGACCCACGTAAAAACACTTAAGATCTATCACGACCTAAGTATTGTATGGACCTAGGTTTTATATGTCAATGTACCAGTCCACAGGCTATGCTAGGCTTGACGATCAGGCATCCATTCGTTATTGAATCATGTCGGCCCATTCATGTCAAAGTTGGGTCTCCTACTTTATGTTTGTTTGTGTCAAGTTCCGCCTACTTCATACATTTTGCACCTAATGGTTTTAATTTTTGTCATATAAATTCATATACGAAGAGAAATAGGATTAAAAATTTAACAACTTGAAAATAGCAGCAATAAAAGTATGTAAACTGTAACTACTTGAACCTTTCATTCCATTATGTACTCAAGTAATTGCAAGAAAAATCATAAATTTAATTAATTTATGATGACTTTAATGTAATTCATTTTGAACCTTACACATTCTAAGATCGGTCTACTTTAATTTATGTGAAGGGTTGAGATTAGTACATGTAATCATGTCGGCCCGTCGTACGCCCAAGCAAACATTTGTGCCCCAACTGAGCCATGTTGTGGGTCGTGTCGTGCCTAGCCGAGGCGAGCCTAGGCATGACACGGAAATAACTAGGCCATAAAGTTGATAGTCCAGACATTATGCAGAGTCCTATTTTCATTATCCATGTGCCAAAAGCAAGATTCGAATATCGATTGTTAGAGTTATTATTGTGAGTGATTTTATTATTATAAGCTAATATAAATAAACATGCGGCACAACCTAGAATTTTTATTCCCTTGCACTCTATTGTCTCAATTATCTCCTCTTTCTTCTCTCTTCTTCTCTCAAACTTTCAACTTTTATTTTGTATCAGAGCAACTTAAAGGTATTGCATATCTCACCCATCTCATGGATCGAACTTATAATTTTTTACTTGGTATTAGAGCAACTTAAAAAAATTTCTAAGCCGTTTCTTGATGATTGTGTGATCAGGGTGTATTCGTGATGCAAGATCTTGGTTTTTGCAGATCTCTCTGTTCGTGATGTATCGTAAATGAGTTCTAGGGTTTCTTCAGATCTCGTATTCGTGGTGGTTTTCGCAGATCTCTCTGTTCGTGGTGTATTCATAGATGAGATCTAGAGTTTCTTCATATCTCGTTGTTTGTGGTGTGTTCATGGACAAGATCTAGGGTTTCTGCAGATCTCGTATTCTTATTCGTTGTGAGATTTAGAAGTTATGAGATCTCGTGTTTGTTTTGCATCTGCAAGCATAATGGAAATCGAATTTTCTAGCGAGGTTAGTAGTGATGATGATAACAATCATTTTACTATCATTCATAATAATGATGAAATAGAAAAATCGATTATTGTGGTGAAACTCTATGGTGTGAATTATCTCGCCAGGTCTAAGTCTATCAAAGCAGTATTGAGGGCAAAAAGAAGTTAAAGTTTTTGTTGGAAGATCTCCCGCCTGAAATGACGACTGCCTATGAGGATTGGATAAGTATAGATGCATATGTTATGTTGTGGTTGTGGCATAATTGGAATCACACATTGCCTCTAATGTTCAGTGGTGTGAGACAGCTAAACAGATTTGGACGTTTCTTGAAAAATCCTATTCACAGAAGCGGAATATGACATATATCTATAAGTCGTATGAGCTTCTGTTTACCATGAATCGAAATTAGAAACTTGTGAATGAGTATAAAGAAGGCTTTGTAGGAGGAATTGCTGTAGTATCTTCCGGTGACTACTGATTTGAAAGAAGCTCAGCAGCATAAAGAGGAGTTCCATGTTGCTTTCATCCTAACTGGCTTGGATCTTGCGCTCGAACCTTATAAGGCTCAGATCCTGCTGGAGAGGACTTGCCTACAGTGAAGAATATGTTTGGGTGCCTAAATCGTTCAGTTCTAGGATAGAGTTCTGTGGTGCCGAGTAACGACTCCTCTACCTTGGTTACTTGTGTTGGTGGTCATGGTAATAGTCGTGGAGATGGTCGTGGTGATGGCGTCCGTGATGGCAGAGATGGTAGACGTGGTGATGGTTGTGATCTACCACGGAGATATAGCTATTGTGGCATGAATGATCACACCGAAGACTATTGCTGGGACAAGTGGGGTAACGCGAGAATGCACATCAAGTGTATGATGAAAATATACAACTCACCACTTCTGCACCTGGACATGATGCTTTCAGTTCTGCTCCGGCTTGTGCCTCTGATACCTCCTCTCCACTTGAACAGGTCCTCCAGAAGTTGGATGCTCTTGCTAATACCTTCTCTCTACCTACTACAATCATGGCACATAAAGGTAATCTAACCTTTGTGACAACTCAGTCATCCTCCTCCTCTTGGGTCATCGACTCAGGAGTCAGCTCTCACATGTCTGGTATAAATTCTCTATTTCATAATCAAAGTCCTTTAAAACATAATATTATCTTGATTGATGGGTCTACTCATCCTGTGCTTGGGAAAGATATTGTTCAACCTACCCAATTATTTGTTTATTTGATTCGTTATATATGCTTAATTTCCTTTCAATTTGTTATTTATGAGCCAATTAACCAAATCACTTCAATGTTTCGTAACATTTCTCCTAATTCTTATCTTTATAAGGACCTCGAAACGAAGAAGGTGATTGGTTCGGGGCATGAAAAAGATAGATTGTACTACTTAGATTACCTGAAAAGACTTTCAATTCAGCTTCTACTTATCCGTTGCAGTGGCATTAGCGTTTGGGTCATCCGTCTTTTGATAAGTTGCGTCAAGTTGTTCCTAATTTGAGTTATGTTTTTGTTTTAGAATGCGAGCTTGTCAGTTGGGCAAGCAATACCATGGTTCTTTTTCTCGTCGTGTTGAGAGTCGTCAGTTGCAGTTATTTGAACTTGTTAATACTGACATTTGTGGTCTGTCTAAAGTCAAAAGTCTGAAAAGATTTCAGTATTTTATTATATCCGTTGATGATTGCTCTAGAATGTGTAACTCCCCGATCTCGCGGATATGGAGACGCTACTACTACGTACATACGCAGGGCAAAAATACATTCACATACGTATGCTAGGCATCAATACAAGCAGAATCAGAGCATGGAAGTACGGTGGTAATATACATTCTAACATAAATAGTACAAGTACACTGTTACCACAGAGTGCGAACCAATATTACAGGAACATTACATCACTAGATAGTATAAAAGCACGATTTGCAAGTGATTTTAAAGTATAAATACGGGTAAATGCTCATGATCTAGAAGAAGAATCTCGAGAGTCGGTAAGGAAGCATGATTGGAAAGAGATATCACACTACCGCTGCGCCACTCTGATCACCACGAAAGGACCCATCATGTTCCAAGTTCTGGGATCTGGACATGCAAGTTCAGGGTTTGTCAGAAAGTAACCCCACGAGTACGTAAAATAAAACCAAGTGGTGTGCACATGCAAACACACGTGTATTGAAATGTGTATCGTGTACTCAAGTCATGCAGGCAGAGAACAAACAAATCAAGAGATTAAGTACAATAGCATAAGCATTCAAAATCCGAATCAAAATCCAAAACTTGAAGTCCAAACTAAAATTCGAGTTTTGAAATCTGTATTAAAATTTGATAAATACAAATGTGGGCAACACCAATTGTACAGGCTCAGTTATGGCTTCATGAGGTCAGTACTTAGTACTTCAAGAAAATAATCCAAATAAGAAAACTTCATATATATATACCTTATATCTCATGTCACCATCAACTGAGTGTATATAACCCGAGTTGCCCTCAAAATAACAGAATAAGGTAACAACATAAACAAGTATATCATTATTCTTGTACGCGGAGTGGGGCAGGTATAGTGCAGTAACATGATTATCATGAATAATTATTGTAGTACAGGATTAGTGTACAAGTGGTAAGAGGATAACTTAATCATATAACAATAATAATAATCAGTGTCGTCTGTTATTTTAATCATTACCCTTAAGTGTCCCTGAACCACTGGCAGTTCATACTGGAGTCCGTACTTCCAACAGAATACATCTAAACTTTGATGTACGGATACCATTATTCGAACAAGGGAGTGATTGAATAACATCCGCTCCTGACATTATTATTGTAATATAATTAAGTTATGTCTGATGAAGAGTGATGCATTGTGTTTAGAGTTATTCAATAATAATAATCAATATCGCCTGATATTTCAATCATCTTTCTACCAATATCACAAACTACTGATAGTCCATACTAGAGCTTGTACTTTAGCAGAACTCATTCAGATCTGATATGTGAGTACCAGTACCCAAACAAAAGAAAGACCAGATATCACACATTCCTAATATTATTATTGTTTGTTTATTAAATTATTATTATTATTTCATATGTTTTTGTATGTGTCCTAGTGTCCCAGCACACATACATTCACATATGAACAAGACAAATTATTATTGAAAACTGATAGAGGATCAACGAATCATGTTTATAATGGGCCCCGTGCAGACCTGGGACAACGGCCTCAGTAGCTTCCGGTAGTGGAATCCAAAACCAGCCACTAGACTGTAAGGGTTTTAGCCCTGGAATAGGAATGAATCAGTAAAAGTGCCGGTACACCCCCACCAGAGCACTTGGAGCCCTTAGATTGATCTGAAGTTTAGTTGCATAACATTTGGCCATTATAAATACATACACATATTGATTCCATTAATTTTTTCTATCCTAGTGTAAATTGACTAATTATTATAAATATTTCAATTTAAGTGCAGATTGTATTCATGATAATCCATTTACAGGGATTAACAGGAGTATCCTTGATATAAAAATTCAAGAGTACAGGAGAACCAGATGTCTGGTTGTATTATAATAATCATATCAAGTCCTCGTAAAAAGTGATAATCATGCATCAGGTCGTTGATCAGCCAAGTGTCACAGTACCAGGTTAGGATCAAGATATCGTGTTTCAAGTATTATGTAAGTCATGCAACATGATTTAGGAATAGTAATAATATTAAATATTTAAAACTTTTCACAACCAATAATATATTATTAATGTAAAAAATATTACTATAATAATGGTGTTATTCAGTACTACACAACCAAATGCACAACCAAGCAGAGCTAAGTAAGGTTGAAGCGAAGCTAACGTACAGCACTAGACGCTATCACGCTCAGCGTGGTTACCACTCGTGTTACAGCTAAAGCACAATGAGAAGCGATGTTTGAAACGTCTAGCTAACACATGTGGCGAAATCATGCTCACATCGTAACTATGCTCGAACGGAGCCAGCGATAAAGCGGTTAGCGCTAAGCTCACCTATCAGGCCTAGCGTAAAACCGCAGAGCGGTTAAGCTCACCCCTGCGGCTACTACTAAATTCAGAAGGTATAAGGCCCATTGCCTATTGGGTAGTCCGGGAACTAAGCTTTAGCCAGAAGGCTGAGTAGATACCTGCATAAACGTTAGTACCAAACAGGCATATATATAAATAATAAATAGAAGATCCATAGCGCGATCAACCTCGCGGCAGGGCTACCGCGAAACCTAGAGGGTACAAGGCCAGTTCCTATTGGATAGCCTAGCCCGAGGGCTGAGTAGGCGAACCACTCCGCAAAGCTACCACGAAACCCAAAGGGTATAAGGCCAGTTCATATTAGATAGTTCGCGGAGTGGTTACCTCGTGACGATGCTACCACGAAACCCAAACGGTATAAGGCCAGCGCTTATTAGGTAGGTTCGCCCGAGTGTTGTAGCCGGAGTACCTACAACCTACACCACCCTTTAGTCCAAAAATATACAAAAATATGCAGATAAATCATAATAATTACAACGGACATCCCTACGAGTCCAATTGCATACAATCAAGAAGCGGTACTCGCCTAAAATGATTACTCGGGCATGGTTACGGATACTGGGCAAAATGAAATCACCTAGAAGGGGGTGAATAGGTGATAGTGCTAATCTAGAAACTAAATGCGCTAAATGCGGAAGCTAAAAACTATTTAGCAACACACTTAATACAACCAACAAGTATAACCGAATTCCCCGTGAAGGGCTCTGGACTAACTCCTCTTGATTCCCTAGATATGGATTGAGGTGCTATATGAAGCTCTTGTGGTTAAGTATAAGTGAGGCACACACACAAGCAATCCAAGCATATAATGAATAAGCAATATGAATCAATGTAAGGACAACACAACCAAATAGATATGAATGATATGAGATGCTTTGCACAAATAAAAGAGAGAGAGGGTTTAGAGGCAATGGATCAAACGCAAACACAAAGATATGTTTCGAGGTTCGAGCCCCTATCTCTACGTCCCCGCCTTCACCGAGAAGGATTTCTAATCCACTAAAGGAGTACCGAACTCCTCTCTCAACCTTACAATACCACCGAGGCGATACAACCACAATCCACCTCTACCGAAGAGGGATAAGGCCCGTAGCCAACAACCAAACTCCACCTCACAATAGAGGGAGCAAACACAAACCTCAACCTCTACCAAAGAGGGAGCAAACCAATCACCCGATCAACCTCTACCAAAGAGGGATACAACAAAAGTAAGGGTGTACAACTTGGAGGTTTCCACAACCTCAAATAATCTCACTTTTCTCTTTTTCACAAAAACAAGATCCTAATAGAATAGGATAGAATGATATGGCTCAAGTGTGGAAAACTAAGTGTTTTGATCAAAGAAATACTCTTGGGAAAAATACCAAATAGATATTGAAATGAAGAATAATAAAACAATTTCCCAAAAACCTATTTCCTTTGAAAATAACAAAACACTTAAAACAAACAAAATGAATCTTTTTACTCTTTAAACTCTTTTGAAAACTTCTTTTTAAAACCAGAGAGTAGGGAAAAATTAGCTCAAAAAATCTTGTCTAAAACCCCAAGAAATGGGGTATTTATAGGCCCAAAAGAAAACTAGCTGTTAGGCTGATCTGTCAGCCTGACAGGCTTGCGGTCGGCTGGCCGGCCGACCGCCAACGGTCAGAAATATGACCGTTGGGGCAAACCGGTCGACCGCCCGGCCGACCGCTCAGATACAGAGAGCAGACTTCTCTGTTTCGGTCGGCCGCAAGGTCGACCGCCCAGATATAGAGAGCAAGGCTCTCTGATCCGGTTGGCCGACCGGCCGACCGGCCCTGTGTCTGCCAGACGTGCACAAAGCTGTGCAAGTCAGTCGACCGCAACGGTCGACTGGCCCTTGGTTCGGTCGACCGTTGCGGTCGACCGACCTGGCCTGTCAGCCACAGTCTGGGTCAGAAAAACATGTTAAAAATATTTCTAAAAATCTTTTATCTCTTCTAAAAAGTCCCCAAAAAATAGTTTTATCATTTTGCATTGATATATAAACTTGTTATAAAAATTTCAACTCAAATATCAAGCAATTTGAACTATTTTTGTGTTTTAACATTTTTACCAAAAACCAAAAACTTATATTTTATCAAACTTGGATTTTTCAATAAGGAAATCTGATTTTTCCTAAAACTCATGAATAGACATATCAAAATAAGTTTGTCTAAGATATGAAGCATGTATGTATATTGAACACATCTAATATACATAAAAACCATTTAAACTTGTTTTGATCTAAACTATTCATGAAAACCAAATCCAAACATAAAACTTGTGTGTGTTGTGCACTTGAGCATATCAACTATTCTAAGCTTTACAAATGGATCTAAACACACTAAACTATGGATACCTAAGTCTTCTTGACGATCTTCCATCTTCAAGTCGACTCGGTCCAAACTCCGTGATCCAACGAGCATAGCTATGAATGATCTTGACGCTCGGGCTCGGGAATCACCAAGTGAAGGCTTGCAAACTCCTCTTTTGAAGCAATCACCAACTAATATCTTGATCAATGATCTGTAACTAAAATCACAAGATTATTAGCAAACATAACTACATGAGTTAATCATCATCAAAACTAGAGGGGAAAGCCTCCAGGCCAACAATCTCCCTCTTTTTGATGATGACAAAACTCATGGAGTTATATATGCATGGATTAAAGTTAAGCTTCAAAGAAGCTCCCCCTTAACTCATGCATAAACAAAATAAACATAAATATGCAATGTTATATATGAAACATGAAGCATGCATAGATATGTATAAACAATAAAAGGCTCTAGATACACAATGAAATGTTCAAAAGCAAAACATGCTCTAGATACCAATTAAAATTAAACTAAATTAAACTTAATATATGTAAAACATAAATGTGCATATATAAACTCAAAATCTTTCTCCCCCTTTTGTCAATCATCAATAAAGGGTAAACAATCAAAACAAAACAAAATCTTCTCCCCTTTTTAATACAAAGAAACAATCATCTATAAGGGGTAAAAGCAAAAACAAATCAATAAATTTTTCTCCCCCTTTTTGTCTAAAACAAAAAATATCAATAAGGGGTTACAATCAATTAGGATATCAATTGAAAATATGTCAAAGTAGCATCTTGATGCCAATTGAAAGTAAACATAGATCAATAAAATAAATGGTATATGCTATATACATTCATGAAGAGGAAGATGTGAAGCCTCCCTACATAGATACATTACATGAAGGAGGGATGACAAGCCCTAATTCACATAACGTACACTATGCAATGCATAAGAAGAGATGTGAAGCTCCCCCTACACACGTGTACCACATAAAGAAGAGATGTCAAGCTCTTCAATATAAGATACACTCATCATGAATCTATATGTAGAAGAGATGTTAAGCTCTCCTTGCATATAGGCAATACAAATCAAAACTTTTTGACTATTTTCTTTAAACAAAATTTGAATTTTCTCACTAAAACAAATTTGATACCAATTAAAAGTATTATTCTTTTTAAACATATGATACCAAATTGAAATTATTATTTCTATCATAAAGTAAGGGAGTGGAAAAGGTAAACCAAATACCATTTAAAATACAAAAAATAAATTTTCTCCCCCTTTATGAAATACCAACTAAAACAATGCGTAAGCTTAAAATGAGATACCAATTGAAAAGTAATTGAAAACTAATCAATTGAAACAAAATTGAAACTCAAGCTTTAGCATAAACAAAAACATATATATGTATGAAAAATAGATACCAATTGAAATTTATATTCTTTGAAATGCAAGCATACATATACGAAAATATATGAGTATACAATAATAGTCAAAATTGATACCAATTGAAAGAATTTCAATGATACCAATTGAAACAACAATAATGATCAAGTGTATACATCATATAACTACCACTCAACCATGTTCAAGTTTAAAATGATTTTCATTATAAAGCATACATGAGCATGATCTCCCATCCAACCACCCTTAGATGGTAGGGGTTTTCAAAAATAATAGATTTGAAAAATAAAGTGTGTTTGAAAACTCTACCAAAATGAAGAATACCGTAACTAGTTATATGAAAAATTTGTAAACTAGTACGAAATCCTTCAAGTAAGGAATAAAAACAAATTATTTTTCATGAAACATGAAATCCACATGATAATCAACACTCTAAGTCAATTAAGCATAAATATAACTCATGAAAACAAACACATGAGTAAACAATAAAGGTGAGTGTACAAATACAATGTGAAGAACATGATCATGAAAGTATTCAATTAAGCTCAATATCCCTTGAAACATGAAAACATGAAAATCATCAAAAACTATTTAAACTTCAAGGTATATGTATGTCCTATACAAACTAAAGTATACATACATATCTAAACACAACGAGTCCACAAAGATATATGCATGAAGGCACGTGGCTCAAAAGGATGTATATGTATAACAATAATTTGGATAAAATAGACATATACATGAAGTTAAACATAAACTCAAAAACATGAAACAAATCCAAAAATGGGAATACAAGTTTAAAATGTATGAATCATCAAAACTAGACTATACTAGCACATCTAATGGGTTCAAATAAGCATTCAAGCTCAAACATATATAGATTTATTTGTGGCCCACTATATGCACAAATATATACCTAGTCTTAATGAAAACTAACATTTAAACATATATTCAAATCATGAAGCATCAAAAACAAGATAAAATTATCATGACAAAACTAAACATGATTATTATGTAAATCCACATGTTATTAAACCTATGATAAACATGATAGCTAAACAAAGGTGAGAACACAAAAATAATGGTCCATATTAAACATGGGTGTCTCAAATACTATACATGTATGTCAATGGTCTAATAAACATGATATTTACATGATAATCACTAAACAATAAAACATGCTATAAACAATAAAATGGAAGGCATGTAAACAATAATAAGGAGTTAGGAATCGTTACCAAAACCTAGAAGGCAACTCTCCATGACTCCAAAACATGGTGGTCCTCTCACCAAACTTCCCTTGAAAGTGATGCATCCAAATGATTTCCATGAAGCTCGGAACGCATCCACTCCAAGGTACCGCTACTCTCACGTCATGTGAGAGCCCACACCTACATTATAAATAAGAGGGGTGGTCTTTGGTACCCATAACTTTTTGGGTCCATGGGGGTTAGTACCTTCTCTAACCCAAACAAATTTATTTGCTAAATTATCAACATGTATATGATCATAGCAAAATTTATCAAGGTGGCCCTTACGTCCACAATGTGTACAAGTGAACACATGAGCATACATATTGTGATGGTGTCCGTGAGGAGCATGTGTATGCCGTGGGGGGTGTACATGAAAAGATAGAACTTGTTTCTTTCAAAACAAAGATTCCAAACGTGTATGGCCCACAACACATTGGCTCAAAGTGGAGCCCAAATAATCCACTCTCTTCTTCAACAAACAAAAATCATCATTAATCCTAGAAGAAGAGGTACATGCAATAGGTGTTCTAGGTGAAGCATGGCAAATATGAGAAACAATATCATTTTTCAAAGATTTATTTTTATTTAAACAAATTTCTAACTCTTTTGTAATAAAAACAATTTCTCTTTTTAAAGAATCATTATCTTTTAAGATAAAATCTACTTTGGAAGATAAAAACTCATTTTTCTTTAACACATCATCACAATTATTTTTATTTTCAAAAATTCATTTTTTTTAGTGCAAGGTCTAGTTGAGATCTTAATGAATCCCTTTCATTATAAACCTCAACCTTCTCTTGCAAAACATTGTTAAGTTTAGAATGCAAACTTTTATTTTCTTTTTCAATTCCTAGACTTTTCTTTTTCAAAACCTTATATTTTTCCATTAATTTTTCACAAACAATGGATAGTTCTTCATTCAAAGCATGGACATCAACAAATTCATCACATGAAGAACTAGAATCAAAACTATCTAGTTGAGTTTCCGATTGTACCTCAAGGGAGTCATTCCCTTCGATCATGAAGCATTGAGACTCGGATTCTCCACTAGATTCCTCCTCTTGTTGGATTGGCATTTGAAGCTCGGAGGTGGTAGTTGTGGTTGACAACTTGTTCCACACTGCAAAGGCGGAATTAAGGTTAGAAACAAGCATAAGATAAATCTTTTGAAAGCGTACTTCTAATGGCCTCAAGGGCTTGTGCATTGGCCCCTATATGCTTACTATCACTAAGGTAGGATTCCTTAGTAATGGCAAGGTAAACCTTATGTCCTAGGGTTTGTAAATAAACGAACATCCTAATCTTCCAAATAATGATGTTGGAAGGGTCAAACATAGGTGGGGTCATGAAGTCCATGGGTCCAAACTATATGTGTGCAAACAAGTAAATGCAAATGAAGATTAGCAAACAAAGGATCTCACTCCTAGGATGTTAAGCCTAAAGTATCAGGAGCGTAGGCTCTGATACCAATTGAAATCACCTAGAGGGGGGTGAATAGGTGATAGTGCTAATCTAGAAACTAAATGCGCTAAATGCGGAAGCTAAAAACTATTTAGCAATACACTTAATACAACCAACAAGTGTAGCCGAATTCCTCGTGAAGGGCTCTGAACTAACTCCTCTTGATTCCCCTAGATATGGATTGAGGTGCTATATGAAGCTCTTGTGGTTAAGTATAAGTGAGGCACACACACAAGCAATCCAAGCATATAATGAATAAGCAATATGAATCAATGTAAGGACAACACAAGCAAATAGATATGAATGATATGAATGATGCTTTGCACAAATAAAAGAGAGAGAGAGGGTTTAGAGGCAATGGATCAAACACAAACACAAATATATGTTTCGAGGTTCGAGCTCCTAGCTCTACGTCCCCGCCTTCACCGAGAAGGATTTCTAATCCACTAAAGGAGTACCGAACTCCTCGCTCAACCTTACAATGCCACTGAGGCGATACAACCACAATCCACCTCTACCGAAGAGGGATAAGGCCCGTAACCAACAACCAAACTTCACCTCACAATAGAGGGAGCAAACACAAACCTCAACCTCTACCAAAGAGGGAGCAAACCAATCACCCGATCAACCTCTACCAAAGAGGGATACAACAAAAGCAAGGGTGTACAACTTGGAGGTTTTCACAACCTCAAACAATCTCACTTTTCTCTTTTTCACAAAAACAAGATCCTAATAGAATAGGATAGAATAATATGGCTCAAGTGTGGAAAACTAAGTGTTTTGATCAAAGAAATACTCTTGGGAAAAATACCTAATAGATGTTGAAATGAAGAACAATAAAACAATTCTCAAAAACCTATTTCCTTTGAAAATAACAAAACACTTAAAACAAACAAAATGAATCTTTTTGCTCTTTAAACTCTTTTGAAAACTTCTTTTTAAAACCAGAGAGTAGGGAAAAATTAGCTCAGAAAATCTTGTCTAAAACCCCCAAGAAATGGGGTATTTATAGGCCCAAAAGAAAACTAGCCGTTAGGCTGATCTGTCAGCCTGACAGGCTTGCGGTTGGCCGGCCGGCCGACCGCCAACGGTCAGAAATATGACCGTTGGGGCAAAACCGGTCGACTGCCCGGCCGATCGCCCAGATACAGAGAGCAGACTTCTCTGTTCCGGTCGGCCGCAAGGTCGACCGCCCAGATACAGAGAGTAAGGCTCTCTGATCCGGTCGGCCGACCGGCCCTGTGTCTGCCAGACTTGCACAAAGCTGTGCACGTCAGTCGACCGCAACGGTCGACTGGCCCTTGGTTCGATCGACCGTTGCGGTCGACCGACCTGGCCTGTCAGCCACAGTCTGGGTCAGAAACTGGGTCAGAAAAACATGTTAAAAATATTTCTAAAAATCTTTTATCTCTTCTAAAAAGTCCCCAAAAAATAGTTTTATCATTTTGCATTGATATATAAACTTGTGATAAAATTTCAACTCAAATATCAAGCAATTTGAACTATTTTTGTGTTTAACATTTTTACCAAAAACCAAAAACTTGTATTTTATCAAACTTGAATTTTTCAATAAGGAAATCTGATTTTTCCTGAAACTCATGAATAGACATATCAAAATAAGTTTGTCTAAGATATGAAGCATGTATGTATATTGAACACATCTAATATACATAAAAACCATTTAAACTTGTTTTGATCTAAACTATTCATGAAAACCAAATCCAAACATAAAACTTGTGTGTGTTGTGCACTTGAGCATATCAACTATTCTAAGCTTTACAAATGGATCTAAACATACTAAACAATGGATACCTAAGTCTTCTTGATGATCTTCCATCTTCAAGTCGACTCGGTCCAAACTCCGTGATCCAACGAGCATAGCTATGAATGATCTTGACGCTCGGGCTCGGGTATCACCAAGTGAAGGCTTCCAAACTCCTCTTTTTGAAGCAATCACCAACTAATATCTTGATCAATGATCTGTAACTAAAATCACAATATTATTAGTAAACATAATTACATGAGTTAATCATCATCAAAACTAGAGAGGAAAGCCTCCGGGCCAACACAAAACACCAGAGGCGTTAGCGCGTAACGCGCGAAGAAAGAGAAAGTGAGGGTATGAGAGAGAGAAATTAGAGAGAAAGAGATTGAGGAGAGAGAGTGCGAGAGACTGAGAACCAGAAACAAAACTAGATAGAGGAAGAGAGAAACGTGAGGAAGGGAGGGATAGAAAATATGGAGAGAGTGAATTAGAGAGAGAGTCAAAAAGAGAAGAAGAGATACAAGGAAAGAAATAAAAGAAAAGAGAGGAAGATAAAGAAGAAAAAGAAAAAGAAAAAGAGAAAGGAAGAGAAGAGTGATAGAGAGAGTGAAGAGGATAGAGGATGGGGCCGACCGGGAGGGTGGCCCGCTAGGCGGCACCAGCGGCCAGGGCATGACCTGCGGCGGCCAGGCCAAGGGGAAGAGAAAGGAGGAGGTTTGGGTAGAGTGATTAGGTGATGGTGATGATGTAACTAGTGGAGGTGATGGAAGGAGGAGATGGTGGAGGGTATGGTTGTCGGTGGAAGAGATGGAGGAGATGAATGGTGATGGTGGAGGAGAAAGTGGAGGAGGGGATGGTGATTATGGTGGAGATGGTGGTAGGAAATAGTTGGAAGAAGGAGATGGAGATAGTGGTGATTGAGATGGCGAAAGAGGAAGTGGTGATGGTGAGAGGGTGTTCGCCGGAGGTGGTCACCGCCGTGAGGATGGCTGACCGGCGTGGGGGCCAGCGGTGGTGGTCATGTGGTGGTTAGTAGTTGGGGAAATGGAAGAAGAGGGCGAAAGTGATATTCGGGGGGGGGGGAGAGAGAGAGATTAATTAGAGAGTGAGTGATTTTTTATTGAAAGAGGGAATTATAGAAAGATGGAGAGATTTTTAGGAGAGAGAAGGAGAGGAGGTTGGTTGGTTTAAGAAGAAAAGATGAAGATTAGGGGAGAAGGAAAAAAATAATAAGAAAGAAGAGGAGAAAATAAGAATGTAGAAAAGGAAAGAAAAGGAAAAGAAAAAGAAAAAAAAGAAAAAGCAAAAGGAGGAAAAGAAAGAGAAAGGAAAAAGAAAAAGAAAATTAGAAATTTAAGTAAAAGAGTAGAGAAGGGAAAAGAAAGAAAAGAAACAGAAAACAGAAAATAATAATATTATTTTAATCGGTCAAATTTTGACTAATTCAGAAAAATCCTCAAAAATACTCTAAAATAGAAAATATTATTCTGAGG
The DNA here is from genome assembly GCA_038442645.1 of Agave tequilana. Classification (NCBI taxonomy): domain Eukaryota; kingdom Viridiplantae; phylum Streptophyta; class Magnoliopsida; order Asparagales; family Asparagaceae; genus Agave; species Agave tequilana. The sequence continues at coordinate 53,358 of JAVJIF010011060.1, read as the reverse complement.
AATATTGTGAAATCAGATTTAAGAAATTCAATTTCGTTTGTAAATTAAAAATTCTGAAATCGATCGGTGATACCAGTCAACATCGATTTTAGGAGATTCAGCAAAAATAATTCAGAAAATCCCAAAAAATTATGAAAAATCTATAATATTGAAAATTAATATCTGAAACTAAAACATGTCTAATCTAACTATCAGAAGGTCAAATTAACTAGTTTCACTGGGATCGGGTCTTAGGTTCAGACTCGAGCTGACTCTGGGTCCACAAAAATGGATCCGATATCAAATAATAGAAATAATAAGAGAAAAAATAAATATGAGAAAATTGGAAAGTGCGAGCAAAAATCAAAATACGCTTCTGGATATGTATTCTGGGAATGAGGTATTACAAAATGACTTGGTTATGTTTAACGAAAGAACGATCCGAGTTTCTACATGTGTTATTCACTTTTTATAATGAAATATATGTTCAATTTGAAAACGCATTAAAGTTTTACGTTCTGATAATGCTTTGGAGTACACTCAATCATCTTAGGTTTCTTTTTGTATTGTTCATGGCATCATTCATCAAACTAGTTGTGTCCACACTTCTCAGCAAAATGGTGTTTGCTGAATGTAAACATCGTCATCTTTTAGATGTGGCTCGAACTCTTATATTCAATATGCATGTCCCTAAACAGTATTGGGCAGATGTCATTCTTATTGCATGTTATTTGATTTATCGCATGCCATCATCTGTGTCGAATTTTCAAGTCCCTTTTCCCATGTTGCATCTAGGTGTCTCTCTCTTTTTCATTATCTCCAATGTGTTTGGGTGCGTTGTCTTTTTTCACAACATGGAACCTAATCAAGACAAGTTGGCTCCTTGATCTTTAAGTGTGTGTTTCTTGATTATCTTCGAACTCAAAAAGGCTATCTTTGTTACAGTCCTCAGTCGCGCAAGTATTATGTCAGTGCAGACGTTACCTTCTTTGAGTCCACTCGATTCTTTCCTTCAGAAAATCATCATCCTTCGTTCACACATTGGCCCAAAAGTCCATCACTCTAGTTTAGATGATGATTAATTCATGTAGCTACAGTACTATTATTCTTGTGTTATTTGAGTTTCAGATGTTTAATCAAGATTTTAGTTTGGTGTTTAGCTTCAACAAAAGATTCAAAGTCAAGTTTTGAAGCTAACGCGTGTTGATTCAAGAGCTCAAATATAAAGAACATATCAAGAACTCAAGAAAGAGCTTAATTCAAAGGAATCAAAATTGGATTGGGTTAAGATGGAGAGAACGATCACATGAAGAAGAAGACTCTAGGTTGAAAGAATGTTTTAGATTTGTGTAAAATACAGATTAGTTTTGATTGTTCAAACTTATACATGCACATGCACAAAAGTTTGATATTGATTTTCAAGAACAAGAGTTTTAGTGTTTCGGTTTAACAAGTATGTGCTTATATGGTTTATATCTCAAAGAAATCAGTTTTATAATTTGGAATATGTGTTGGATTTTATCCACACATATTACAGCTCTGTTTGTTTAAATAAACTTATTTTAATGAGTTTAAGTTTTGTTTTTTTAATCAAAAGTTGATTTCATGAGTAGATTCCATCAAAAACAAGTTCATATAGTTTTATATGTGTATTGAATTTTATCCATACACATTGGTACTTTAAAGAGTTTGAGAAATTTGTTTTTGTATTTATACAGATTTTGGAAAAACTTAATTTTTCATTTAAAATTTAGTTTTTGGAAAAACAGTTTTAATATAGTTTATAATTCAAGATTGTATTTCATATCTCAAAAAGAAGTTCACATGTTTATAATATGCGTTGATTTTTATCACAGATATTTGTACTCTATTGTATTTATATGAACGTATTTTTTAGATTTTAAAGTGATTTATATTTCAGAAAAGATTTTCAAAGTTACAAAAAGAAGTTCAAAATTTACAATTTTTTATGATTCTTGATCACATGTTTTTGTGCCAAAATTAATTCATATGAACTTATTTTTGTAAGATTTTACAAAGAAAATTACTTGTAATTTTAAAAGGATTTTTAAAATAATTTAAAAGCATTTTAGGCTTATGTCGGTCGACTGCACGGTCGACCTGATGTGCACAGACACATGTACAATGAGAGTTGTGCATGTCGGTCAACCGATAAAAGAAGTTGTTGTATGTTTGTGCATATTGATCGACCGACTGGTTGTCCGCTAAGAGATATGCTCTCTGTTTGGCCTCTCGGTTGACCGAGCGGTTGATCGCCAGAAGATTTGAGCTCACTACTTTTTAAATCAGTCGATCACTCGGTCGACCGCTAGCTGCAATGACTATAATTATAACCATTGGTCGGTTGATCGACAGACCTATCTAGCACGTGTTATTGTCCAATGACTATATTTTTCTTGAAAAACACCTAGAGGGAGGGTGAATAGGTGTAAGTGCTATTCTAAGAAACTAAATGCAAACTAAGTGCGCTAAATGCGGAAGCTAATGCAAATTATGCACAAACTAATACAATACAACAAGTGTAGCCGAATTCCCCTTGCGAGGCTCTGGACTAACTCCCCTTGATTCCCCTTGAAATGGGTTGAGGTGCTATGTGAAGCTCTTGTTGGATGAGTATAAGTTAGGCACACACACAAGCAATCCAAGTAATATGAAATACACACAATCAAGCCAAGCATATAATAAATATGACAATAAGAAATGCAAGGCACAACACAAGCAATATATGATATGAATGAATCAATGCTCAACACAAACAAGTATGATATGATGATGAGTATGATGCTTTGCACAATTATAAGAGAGAGAGTTAGAGAGACAATGGATCAAAACGCAAACACCAAGATTTGTTTCGAGGTTCGAGCACCTTGCTCTACATCCCCGCCTACACCACCGTGTAGGATTTCCACTAACTCAACTCCCACCGAGGGAACCTCTACCAAAGAGGATTTCTTACAACTCTAGGAGTACCAAACTCCTCTCTCAAACAACAACCTCCTCACAACCGAGGGGTTAGGCCCGTAGCCAATACAACAACCAATCCACACACCTCTACGAAGAGGCTCACAACCAAACTCTACCTCTACCAAAGAGGCTCACAACCAATACCACTCCGATCACCTCTACCGAAGAGGGATACAACAAATGAAGGAGGGTTTACAACAATGAGGTTTACAACAAACAACCTCAAACACTTCTCTTTCTTTTCTCTTATCTTTTTCCACAAAAACAAGATCCTAATAGTTTAGGATAGAAGATAGCTCAAGTGTGAAAAACAAGTGTTTTTGGAAACAAGCAACAAAGAAAAATCTTGGGAAATTACTTGCAATATGATAGAATTGAAGATCTAAGCAAAAATCCCAAAACCTATTTTTCTTTGATTTTTCAAAAACCCTAAAACAATAAAGATGAGAAGTTTATGCACTTAAAACTCTTTTGAAAACTCTTTTAAACACTTCAGAAAACTGAAAAATTTTCTCTTAGAAAACTTGGCTTAAATCCCCAAAGAGATGGGGTTTATATAGCCCCTATACAAAACTAGCCGTTAGGCTGATGTGGCAGCCTGACAGGCCACCGGTCGACCGGTCCGGTCGACCGCCAACGGTCAGAATTATGACCGTTGGGCAACAGCGGTCGACCGGCCCGGTCGACCGAGAAAACCCGAGAGCAGAGCTCTCAACTCGGTCGACCGTCCCGGTCGACCGTGTCTGTGCCTAACAGACGTGCACGTCTGTGCACGTCGGTCGACCGCAACGGTCGACCGGCCCTTGGTGCGGTCGACCGTCACGGTCGACCGACCAGGCTGTCAGCACAAAACAAGGTCAGAAAATTTGGAAAAATATTTTCTAAAAAATCTTTTATCTTTTTTAAAAATACCATAAAATTTGTTTTATCACTTTATATTAAAACATAAACATGTGATAAAAATTTCAAGACAATATATCAACATATCAATTCATTTTTGTGTCTTGCAAATTTTATCAAAAACAAAACTTGTATTTTGTCAAACTTGATTTTTCCAAAACATAAATAGGATAGTCAAAATAAGTTTGTCTAGCAAGTTTGAAGCATGTATGTATATCTAGAACATATCTAATATACATGGGTATAAAGTAAACTTGTTTTGATCTATTATTCATGAAAACCAAATATCAAATCATAAAACGTGTGTGTTTTGTGCACTTGAGCATATCAACTAAACTAAGCTTTACAAATATGGATCTAAAACACAAACTCTAAACTAAATACCTAAGTCTTCTTGTCGATCTTCCATCTTCAAGTAGACTTGGTCCAAACTCCGTGATTCTCCAAGTGCAAAGGTATGATCTTTAAGCTTTGGCACCGGAATCATCATGAATAGCTTCTAATCATCTTGTTGAAGCTAATCACCAACTAATATCCTGTTAATGATCTGAAACTTAGAAACACAAGAATATTAATAGACATAACTACATGAGTGTTGATCATCATCAAAACTAGAGTGGAAGGCCATTGGGCCAACAATCTCCCCCTTTTGATGATGACAAAACTCATGGAGTTATATATGCATGGATTAAAGATAAGCTTCAAGGAAGCTCCCCCTTAACTCATGCATAAACAAATAAACATAAATATGCAAGAATGATAATGCATAAACAATAAAAACTCTAGATACCACATGGAATATCCAAAACAAAGCAAGCTCTAGATACCAATTACAACAATTACAAAGCAAGCTTTGGATACCCAATTAAACTTAATAAACAATTAAACTTAATATTCTTGATGTTAAAACATGATATATGCATATAAAACATAAGCATGCATATAAAACTCAAATACTTCTCCCCCTTTTTGTCAATCATCAACAAAGGGGTAAACAATCAAAACCATAGATAAAATGAGGGGTAAAAATCTTTCTCCCCCTTTTGGTCAATCAAAACAATGCAAACAATGTTCTCCCCCTTTTTGTCTAAAACAAAAAAAAGTCAATAAGGGGTGACTACAAACATGATATCAATTAAAAAATATGTCAATGAAGCATCTTGATACCAATAAACAAGGATCAATATATGTTATATGCTATATACATTCATGAAGAGGAAGACGCTAAGTTAGCTTCCCTACACATATGCATTACATGAAGAAAGGATGACAAGCCCCAATTCACATAACACATATTATGTAATGCATAAGAGGAGATGTGAAGCTCCCCCTACACACGTATATCATATAAAGAAGAGTTGTCAAGCTCCTCAATTTATAATATACTCAACATGAATTTATATGTAAGAGAGATGTTAAGCTCTCCTTGCATATAGGAAATACAAATCAAAACTTTGAATATTTTCTTTAAACAACATTTTGAGATACCAATTGTAATTAAACATAACAAATTACCAATTGTAAAACAACATAACAAATTTTGAATGTCTAAACACAAATTTTGATACCAATTGTAAGAATATATTTCATTTTGAAAACATATGATACCAAATTCGAAATGTCAATCATAAAGTATGGGAGTACAAATACCAATTGAAAGACAAAATATGAAATACTCATTTTCTCCCCCTTTATGAAATACAAACTAAAGTCATGCATAGTCTTGATAACAATTTAAAAGTAATCAATTTTAAACAAAATTGAAACTCAAGCACTAGCATAAACACAAACATATATATGTATGAAAAATAGATACCAATAGAAATTGATATACTTGGAATTTAAAGCATACATACATACAAAACATATATGAGTATACAAGAAGATCAAAATGATACCAATTGAAAGAGTTCAATGATACCAATTGACATAACCATAAGTTCAAGTGTATACATCATATTATCTACCACCCAATCATAATTCAAGTTTTAAAGATTTTCAATTTAGGGCATACATGAACATGATCTCCCATCCTACCGCCCTTTGATGGTAGGGGTTTTCAAAGATAGATTTGAAAATGTAGTTTTGTTTGAAAATCACTACCGAGATGAAGAATACCGCAACTAGTTAAATGGAAAACTTGTTAACTAGCACGAAATCCTTCAAGTAAGGAATAAAATAAAAATGAAATTCACATGATAATCATCACTCTAATCAATAAAGCATAACTCATGAGAAACAAAACATGAGCAATAGATATGAGTGTACAAATAATATGTGAAGATCATAATCATGAAAAATATTTCATTAAGCTCAATTATTCCTTAAAACACGAAATCATCAAAACTATCTAATCTTCAAGGCATATGTATGTCTAATACAAACTAAAGTATACATATATATCCAAGATATAACGAGTCCACAAAATATATGCATTAAGGCACGTGGCTCAAAAGATGTATATGTATAAGATTAGTTTGAACTAGATAGACATATACATGAAGTTAAATATTGACACATAAACATGAAAACATGTAAGGCTAATTTTCATCAAAGCAATTTTCATTTCAAGGTATATGTATGATTTGTCAACACAAGAAGTATACATACATATCCCTTAAACACACTTTGAGTCCATAATATAGATTTGCATGAAGGGCAAATGACTCAAGGGGTATACATGTATATCTTAAAGTTTGGCAATACAAACATATACATGAAGTGAAATACAGAATCATAAAACAAATCCAAAAATGGAATACAAGTTTGAAATGTATGAATCATCAAAACTAGACTATAGTAGCACATCTAATGGGTTCAAATAAGCAATCAAACCCAAACATATATAGATTTATTTGTGGCCCACTATATGTACAAGTATAATTCCTAGTCTTAATGAAAACTAACACTTAAACATGTAATCAAGTCATTGAGCATCAAAACAAACACGAATACCATATTTCTAACTAAAACACATGCAAAATTCATCAAAATTCTTTTATTTGAATTTTAAACTACATATACATGCAAATAGGTATAACAAGTATAAATGAACGAATCATCAAAACTAGCTCATGCGTGTACATATAGTGAATACAAATGAGCATGAAGTTCAATTGCATATAAAACAAATGTAACTCACTATTTGTACATGTATAACACAAGTTTTGACAAAATCCACATTTAAACATGTCATAACCACAAGGAGTATCAAAACGAGCTAGAAATCAACATCATAAGAACTAAAACATGATTACCATGTAAATTCACATGCAATAGATTCATGATGTACATTATAGCTAAACAAACGGTGAGAACACTAAATGTGAATCAAATAAGCATGTGTGTCTCAAATACTATACATGTATGTCAAGGATCTAAAAAACATGGAATGAACATACTAATCCATAGACAATGAAACATGCTATAAAACATCAAAACATGCTATAAGCAATGAAATGGAAAGCATGTAAACAATAAATGGGAGTAAAGGATTGTTACCAAAACCGAAGAAGCAACTTTCCTTGTCTCCAAAACATGGTGGTCATCTCCACCAAATCTTCCCTTGAAAGTGATGCATCCAATTTGATTTCCTTTAAGTCCGGAACGCATCCACTCCAAGGTGTCATCACTCTCACGTCATGTGAGAGCCCACACCTACATCAAAAATAATAGGAGGGGTGGTCTTTGGTACCCATATTCTTTTGGGTCCATGGGGGTTAGTCCCTTCTCTAACCCAAACAAAGTTCTTAGCTAAATTTGGAGTATGTAATCTATCATAGCAAAATTTAGCAAGGTGGCCCTTACGTCCACAATGTGTACATGTGTACACATAAGCATACATATGGTGATGGGTGTGTCCGTGAGGAGCATGTGTATGCCGTGAAGGGTGTGCATGCATAAAGGATGGAATTTGTTTCTTTCGAACCAAGGTTTCCAACCGAGTGTGGTTCAAGGCACATTGGCTCATAGTGGAGCCCAAACAATCAACCTTCTTCTTAAGCAAACAAATATCATCATTAATCTTAGAAGAAGAAGTGTGGCATGCAATAGGTGAAGTGTGTGATACTACCCTAGTATGGCAAACATGTGCATCAATCTTATTTTGCAAAACAATGTTTTTCTTTAAACAAACATCTAGATCATTTGAAATAGAAATAATTTTATTTTTCAAATTAACATTCTCTTTTAAAACAAAATCAACTTTTGAAGACAAATTTTCATTTTTCTTCAAAAGAACATGGCAATCATTTTTAGATTTTAAAAATTCATTTTCTTTAAGTGCAAGTTCTAATTGAGATCTCAATGAATCCCTTTCATTATAGACCTCAACTTTCTCTTGCAAAACATTGTTAAGTCTAGCATGCAAACTCTTATTTTCTTGTTTAATTCCTAGACTCTTCTTTTTCAACAAATTATATTTTTCTATCAATTTTTCACAAACAATGGAAAGTTCTTCATTCAAAGCATGAGGATCAACATAATCATTTGAAGAACTGGCACAATCATTACTATCTAGTTGAGATTCCGAATGTACCTCAAGGGAGTCATTCCCTTGGACCATGTAGCATATAGAGTTGGATTCTCCACTAGATTCCTCTTCTTGGATTTGGACTTGAAGCTTGGAGGTGTTGGTGGTTGTTGTCAACTTGTTCCACACTGCAAAAGCGGAATCAAGATTAGAAACACACAAAAGATAATCTTTAGATAATGTGCTTCTAATGGCCTCTAGGGCTTGTGCATTGGCCCCTATATGATTGCAATCACCAAGATAACATCTCTTGGTGGCCGCAAGGAAAACATGCAAACCTAGGGTCTTTAGGTACATGGACATCCTATACTTCCAAATATCAATGTTGGAAGGATCATAGCTAGGTGGGGTCATGAAGTCCATGGTATAAACTAAATGTGTGCAAACAAGCAAATGCAAACAATAGATTAGCAAGCAAATGGATCACTCCTAGGATGTTAAGCCTAAGTATCAGGAGCACTAGCTCTGATACCAATTGAAAAACACCTAGAGGGGGGTGAATAGGTGTAAGTGCTATCTAAGAAACTAAATGCAAACTAAGTGCGCTAAATGCGGAAGCTAATGCAAATTATGCACAAACTAATACAATACAACAAGTGTAGCCGAATTCCCCTTGCGAGGCTCTGGACTAACTCCCCTTGATTCCCCTTGAAATGGGTTGAGGTGCTATGTGAAGCTCTTGTTGGATGAGTATAAGTTAGGCACACACACACAAGCAATCCAAGCAATATGAAATACACACAATCAAGCCAAGCATATAATAAATATGACAATAAGAAATGCAAGGCACAACACAAGCAATATATGATATGAATGAATCAATGCTCAACACAAGCAAGTATGATATGATGATGAGTATGATGCTTTGCACAATTATAAGAGAGAGAGTTAGAGAGACAATGGATCAAAACGCAAACACCAAGATTTGTTTCGAGGTTCGAGCACCTTGCTCTACATCCCCGCCTACACCACCGTGTAGGATTTCCACTAACTCAACTCCCACCGAGGAACCTGTAATACCCTGTTCCCGGAATACGTACTTAGTTGCGTATTCAGATTTCGATCGTATTTTCTCGATTGTTTCCTGTATTTAGTCTGTATTATGAATTCCTGGTGTGATTGTTTTATCTTGTATTTGGATTCGTGGATTCGGAGTCAGCCCTAGTCCGAGACGAGGGCCCGATCATAGTGTATTCTTCGATTTGGTATTTCTGGCATGTAGAATTGACCGATTTCAGTTTTAAATGTTATTTTCCAATATAGTAGACTTTCTGTGATTTTCTGGATTTTTCTCGGATTAAATTGAATTTCTTCAAAACCGGTGTCGGCCAGTGCCGCTGACCGATTCCCGGATTTTCATTTCTCAAACTGTTTGGAATTTCATGATAGTCCTTTAGACTTTATTGTTTAGAATCATATTTCTTACTTATATACTTTTTCTGAAGATTTTACGAATTTATGGATTTTCTGCCGGAGTCGGTAGGAGACCGATTCCAGTATTTTTATTTTCCAAACGGTTAGGAATTTCATGATGATTCTTCAGACTTTATTTCTCGGAATCATATTTTCTATCCATATTCTTTTTCTGAGGATTTTATGATTTTATGGAAATTCCATCGGAGTCGGTAAGTTACTGATTCCGGGATTTTTAATTTAAAATCTATACAGTATTTCTTCGAACGGATTTCACTATTGGTCTTTTTATATTATTCTTGATTTTTGGTTAAATTTTCAGATCATTCAGAGATACTTGAATTTTGGGCATTTTTCCAATTTTGCATATTCCATTTTCCACCTAGATTGCCACCTCATTTCCCACTCACCCATCTCACCTAACCCCACTAACTCTCTCTCCTCCCCATGGCCGGCCAAGTGGCAAGAAGGGGTGACACCTCATGCTTCCACTTTTACACAAGGCCCCCTCCTTTCTATACAATTCCCACCTCCTTTACAAATTTCAAAACATATAAACAAATCCTTTGCATTCCATTTCATTTTTTTTCTTCACTTCTCCAAAGAGGTTGTCTTCACCAAAGCTCCCCAAAATCCCCTTTCTCCTCCACACAAACCCTAGCACCAAGAACCCTAATTTCTTTACATCCATCTCCTCCTTCAACTTCAAGAGATCATCAAAGGCATCACCTTCAACCTCCAACTCCCAAGCAACACCTAGAGCACCTCCTTCAACCCTAACTTCTAGGATCCATCTCAAGACTTCAAGGCTTCACTAGGGTTTCATCACAAGAGCTTCATCTCCAACCATCAACCTCAAGATCCCTAGGGCTTCATCAAGGGACCTCCACCTTCAACCAAGGCTTCATCAAGGCATCACCAAGGGGAGTTCTTCAACCTCAAGCTTCAACTACAAGTGTGGAGTGAAGCAATCATCTCCTTCCTTGGACCTAACTCCAAATCTAAACCATCCAAGTGAGTACCTTACTCACCAAGACCTAGATAGTTTCCTAATTACTTGTATTAGCAATTCTTACACACTAGTTCCTTAAAAATCCCACCTTTAGGTCATCAAGAACTAAATCTAAGCTTTCCATGTAAAATTATCTTCTCACCAAGTCTAGACTATTATTTGTGTACTTGTATAGATAGATCAGGTCCCCCCATGCAATAAAAATCCAATCTTTAGACCATTAGAACAAACCCCACCAAAATCTGATTTTTCTGCCCTAATAATACAATCTGTTAATGTCTGTCCAAAACTGAAACCAGAATCTTGGGGTTTCTTTCGTAAGGATATTCAATAAGGAATAGGTCATGTAATATACCGTTAGAAAGCTAATCGAGTCTACTTTCCAACGGTTCATACCATGTCATCATCGGATACCTGTAGCTTAAGCTATGACTGGAACATTGAAGGTTGGTCAAAACTGTCCTGCTGCAGAATTCAGCACAGCTGATAGGTTTTTGAATTTCTGGAGCAGTTTGGTTAATCAAAACCTATCATGTAATAGGTCATTGGATAGGTAGTGGAGTCTAGTTTCTAATAAATCTTTCCTCGTTCTATTCCTATACGTAGAATGAAAGTTACCATAAAAAACTCCGTTGGTTACACCACTTACACTCCATGATTGTTATCATGTATCCCCATGTTAGGACTTGTTGATTGATGCTTATACCTCCACCTTATCATGCCTATGTATGGCCATTGCAATTACTTGTTTTATACTTGTATGTGCACCTTGTACTTAATGACCTATTAATTGAAGTACTACACCTCTAATCATTTCATACTCGATGTTTATGTATTGACGCATAACTACTCGCTTTATTTCTATACTTATAACTTTTCCGTAATGTTCTTGTCTCTTAGTTTGTATCATGCATGACCATTGCCATTACTAGTTTTATTCTTGTACATGCACCTTGTCGGGTTATTATTACTACTTCCCTATTCCATAACATGCGTGGCAGACCCTTCGAGGTCGTTGAACCCTAAGTTGTTTTATGTTTCCACTTGCCTTGCTCACCTCGCCACTTATACTTCATGTATGGTTATCATGTATCCACATGTTAGGACTTGTAATTTGATACCTATATCTCCATCGTATCATGCTTATGTATGGACATTGAAATTTGCTTGTCTCATTCTTATATCTTGGTGCTTTGCTGTGTTATTATAGTTTCCTTACCCTATAACATGCGTGGCAGACCCTTCGAGGTCGTTGAACCCTAAGTCGTATCTATGTTTCCACTTGCATTACCTTAACATAACTTCGTCGGTTAACTATCTTCTTTTAACACATGTATATCACACAACACATAATATGTTACCTGATTACGTACCTCTATAAGTGGAGATAAATATCTTGCTTATAGCTTGGGAATATGTTACATGATTGCTTCCACGTACCTCTATAAGTATAGATGATATCTTGCTTATAGCTTGGGAATATGTTACATGATTGCTTCCACGTACCTCTATAAGTATAGATGATATCTTGCTTATAGCCTGGGAATATGTTACATGATTGCTTCCACGTACCTCTATAAGTATAGATGATATCTTGCTTATAGCCTGGGAATATGTTACATGATTGCTTCCACGTACCTCTATAAGTATAGATGATATCTTGCTTATAGCCTGGGAATATGTTACATGATTGCTTCCACGTACCTCTATAAGTATAGATGATATCTTGCTTATAGCCTGGGAATATGTTACATGATTGCTTCCACGTACCTCTATAAGTATAGATGATATCTTGCTTATAGCTTGGGAATATGTTACATGATTGCTTCCACGTACCTCTATAAGAAGAGATATCAGTTCTCCATCCACTTCCGGTAACAAACCTCGAATAGCTTATATATGGATGTATGTGAGTTGGGATCGATACCGAGACACATACCTATATATATGAGTTAGGCGAGTAATAATAATAATAAGTGTTCATGTTACTTCATTGTATGCGCTTGGATTACGATAATATGAGGCAACGGTATATATATGAGGGTTTCCTTGTTTGGATTATTCCTTCGATGTACTAGTCTCATGGAGTCGTAATCCGAAACCATGCAACCAGATTGCTCGCCCTGATTACTGTTATGATACATGTTATGTCCTCCTGTCATGCCTATTATATATTTCTTGTTATGATTCCCTGTCAGGATTCCAGTGATGATTCCGGATTGTTGACTTATGTCTTTCTTGTTTGGTATTCACGTTATGGTTATCGCATGATTTGCAATTCTGATTCTATATGCTTGGGATTGCGGTAGTATGAGACAAGGGTATATTTATGAGGGTTTCCTTGTTTGGATTATTCCTTCGACGTACTAGTCTCATAGGACCGTAACTTAAGCATATACAATCACTTTTGCTCGTAGTTAGCATTACCTTGGATTTCCCGTTTCATGATTATTACATCATACCGTTTTTATATTCTATACTCGTGTTTTAACCCTACTCATGTATCTTAGCCATTTGGCATGCAGTTCATCTATTACTATATGTCTTGACCCCGTGGATTTGCACATTCAGGTTCTGTAGCTAGATCGGAGTGGAGTCGTCCACCGTAGCTCGAGCTCTCCTTGCGAGCGGGCATCCTAGCTTCAGCTCCTTGTGCCTGACTTCCTTTGACTCACGGGATCTCCATCCTACTCGTGAGCCTCTTTGTATTTTTGCTGTACCTTTTTCTTTTGGACTTGTATGATAAAAGACATATGGACTATGTATTGTTTATCATATACTGTGATGACTTGTATTGTACTTTATGTTGGCATATATGTGTGCATACCATGCTTTGCGTTGCACTCTGATCATTTCTTGTTGTACTTTTGCTTAGCGTATATACGTGGGGGCCTTTCCTGACCTACGTATATACGTCGCAGTGACGTCCCCGTATCTGCGGAATCGGGGCGTTACAGGTTGGTATCAGAGCTTAGGCTCTTACCTCCATAGTACAAACAAGAAGCAAATTCTAGTAATTTGCGGATGCCAACATCAATGTACAAAGTTGTCTAGTCCTTTTGATTTATCTAGTTCTCCTTGATTCCATCCTTCATATCCTGAAATCCTTCCATTCCATGTTCCAGCCCCTTCCAGTCTGTCCATACCTAGTGTCGATGGAGAGGAGATCGGGCCGCAGCAACTCGGGATCAGCATCGGATGGAGCAGCGGGAGAGAATGTGGATGTATTGAGGGTTATCCAGACCATGGTGGAAAACCAGCAACAGCAGATGGATAACCAACGGCAGCAGACCGAGCTTCTCCGGCAAGAGATAGCAGCACCTAAGGAACAGAGGCCGGGGAACATATCAGACTTCAGGAGACTGCAGCCAGCTACATTCACGGGTGGAGAGAGACCCTTGGATGCTGAGCAGTGGCTGACAGACACTTCAGATTTATTGAATGCAGCCAGGGTTCCACCGGAGGACCAAGTGGAAGTTGCCAAGATTCAGCTAAAGGACATAGCCAGGACTTGGTGGCTGGCAGAGGAGGCCAGACTGGAGAAGCCTGTCACTTGGGACACCTTCTCCAAGAGTTTCTACAGCAGATTCTTCCCTGTCACAGCTCAGAAGGACATGGAAGAACAATTCATCAGACTTCGGCAGGGGAGTAGATCCGTGGATGAGTATGCCGCGGAGTTTCTGAGATTGAGCCGCTTTGCCCCGTACATGGTGACGGATGAAGAGAAACGGGCAAGCAGATTTCAGCAGGGCCTGCAGATGGACCTACAGGTATTCCTGGTGCCCCAGCAGCTGAAGTCATATGCAGAGGTTCTCACCATCGCTCGGGAAGTAGAGCGTGTACTGGAGAAGAAGAAGGAGAATCAGATGAGGAGCCAGGCCAAGAAGAGGCCTCTTGAGTTGATGGATGAGGAGGATGCAGATAGGGCAGCCCAGGGCCCGAGGATTAAGAGACCATTCCAACCTCCCTTGTCTCAGATTGTGTGTAATTATTGCCACAGGCCCGGGCACTATAAGAGAGATTGTCGAGTAGCCCTGAGATTATGTATGGCGTGTGGGTCAGGGAGTCATATGCTAAGAGGATGCCCACACAGAAAGTTTATACCTGTGGCTCCAATCAGATCAGTACATCCAGCCCCAGCACTTCCAGCACCGCCACTGAGGAGATACCCTGAGCCCGTTGACCGGAGAGTTCCACTACCACCCCAACGGTATGATCATCAGCAGAGAGGGATGAGAGCCAGAACAGATCAGGGCATAGGCCAAGTTCACAGCATGGCAGCAGAGGCTTCAGGTGTTGCAGCAGAGTGGGAAGACCAGCATCCGGAGCAGGAGCCTTAGGATTTCATGGTAACCACTCCCCCATTCCTTGTATTTGAGTTGGTTATCTTCTTTAGTATTATTTCCATTGTCATTCTATCATTGTTAATTCTAGTCCTTCTTGTATTTACCTCCTTCCCTGTTTGGTTTTATGATGCTTTATTCGTGCCTTCGTCCCCTTTTGGGTCCAATTTACCCCTTATGAAATTGCGAGGACGCAATTTTTTTGTAAGGTGGGTAGATTGTAATACCCTGTTCCCGGAATACGTACTTAGTTGCGTATTCAGATTTCGATCGTATTTTCTCGATTGTTTCCTGTATTTAGTCTGTATTATGAATTCCTGGTGTGATTGTTTTATCTTGTATTTGGATTCGTGGATTCGGAGTCAGCCCTAGTCCGAGACGAGGGCCCGATCATAGTGTATTCTTCGATTTGGTATTTCTGGCATGTAGAATTGACCGATTTCAGTTTTAAATGTTATTTTCCAATATAGTAGACTTTCTGTGATTTTCTGGATTTTTCTCGGATTAAATTGAATTTCTTCAAAACCGGTGTCGGCCAGTGCCGCTGACCGATTCCCGGATTTTCATTTCTCAAACTGTTTGGAATTTCATGATAGTCCTTTAGACTTTATTGTTTAGAATCATATTTCTTACTTTATACTTTTTCTGAAGATTTTACGAATTTATGGATTTTCTGCCGGAGTCGGTAGGAGACCGATTCCAGTATTTTTATTTTCCAAACGGTTAGGAATTTCATGATGATTCTTCAGACTTTATTTCTCGGAATCATATTTTCTATCCATATTCTTTTTCTGAGGATTTTATGATTTTATGGAAATTCCATCGGAGTCGGTAAGTTACTGATTCCGGGATTTTTAATTTAAAATCTATACAGTATTTCTTCGAACGGATTTCACTATTGGTCTTTTTATATTATTCTTGATTTTTGGTTAAATTTTCAGATCATTCAGAGATACTTGAATTTTGGGCATTTTTCCAATTTTGCATATTCCATTTTCCACCTAGATTGCCACCTCATTTCCCACTCACCCATCTCACCTAACCCCACTAACTCTCTCTCCTCCCCATGGCCGGCCAAGTGGCAAGAAGGGGTGACACCTCATGCTTCCACTTTTACACAAGGCCCCCTCCTTTCTATACAATTCCCACCTCCTTTACAAATTTCAAAACACATATAAACAAATCCTTTGCATTCCATTTCATTTTTTTTCTTCACTTCTCCAAAGAGGTTGTCTTCACCAAAGCTCCCCAAAATCCCCTTTCTCCTCCACACAAACCCTAGCACCAAGAACCCTAATTTCTTTACATCCATCTCCTCCTTCAACTTCAAGAGATCATCAAAGGCATCACCTTCAACCTCCAACTCCCAAGCAACACCTAGAGCACCTCCTTCAACCCTAACTTCTAGGATCCATCTCAAGACTTCAAGGCTTCACTAGGGTTTCATCACAAGAGCTTCATCTCCAACCATCAACCTCAAGATCCCTAGGGCTTCATCAAGGGACCTCCACCTTCAACCAAGGCTTCATCAAGGCATCACCAAGGGGAGTTCTTCAACCTCAAGCTTCAACTACAAGTGTGGAGTGAAGCAATCATCTCCTTCCTTGGACCTAACTCCAAATCTAAACCATCCAAGTGAGTACCTTACTCACCAAGACCTAGATAGTTTCCTAATTACTTGTATTAGCAATTCTTACACACTAGTTCCTTAAAAATCCCACCTTTAGGTCATCAAGAACTAAATCTAAGCTTTCCATGTAAAATTATCTTCTCACCAAGTCTAGACTATTATTTGTGTACTTGTATAGATAGATCAGGTCCCCCCATGCAATAAAAATCCAATCTTTAGACCATTAGAACAAACCCCACCAAAATCTGATTTTTCTGCCCTAATAATACAATCTGTTAATGTCTGTCCAAAACTGAAACCAGAATCTTGGGGTTTCTTTCGTAAGGATATTCAATAAGGAATAGGTCATGTAATATACCGTTAGAAAGCTAATCGAGTCTACTTTCCAACGGTTCATACCATGTCATCATCGGATACCTGTAGCTTAAGCTATGACTGGAACATTGAAGGTTGGTCAAAACTGTCCTGCTGCAGAATTCAGCACAGCTGATAGGTTTTTGAATTTCTGGAGCAGTTTGGTTAATCAAAACCTATCATGTAATAGGTCATTGGATAGGTAGTGGAGTCTAGTTTCTAATAAATCTTTCCTCGTTCTATTCCTATACGTAGAATGAAAGTTACCATAAAAACTCCGTTGGTTACACCACTTACACTCCATGATTGTTATCATGTATCCCCATGTTAGGACTTGTTGATTGATGCTTATACCTCCACCTTATCATGCCTATGTATGGCCATTGCAATTACTTGTTTTATACTTGTATGTGCACCTTGTACTTAATGACCTATTAATTGAAGTACTACACCTCTAATCATTTCATACTCGATGTTTATGTATTGACGCATAACTACTCGCTTTATTTCTATACTTATAACTTTTCCGTAATGTTCTTGTCTCTTAGTTTGTATCATGCATGACCATTGCCATTACTAGTTTTATTCTTGTACATGCACCTTGTCGGGTTATTATTACTACTTCCCTATTCCATAACATGCGTGGCAGACCCTTCGAGGTCGTTGAACCCTAAGTTGTTTTATGTTTCCACTTGCCTTGCTCACCTCGCCACTTATACTTCATGTATGGTTATCATGTATCCACATGTTAGGACTTGTAATTTGATACCTATATCTCCATCGTATCATGCTTATGTATGGACATTGAAATTTGCTTGTCTCATTCTTATATCTTGGTGCTTTGCTGTGTTATTATAGTTTCCTTACCCTATAACATGCGTGGCAGACCCTTCGAGGTCGTTGAACCCTAAGTCGTATCTATGTTTCCACTTGCATTACCTTAACATAACTTCGTCGGTTAACTATCTTCTTTTAACACATGTATATCACACAACACATAATATGTTACCTGATTACGTACCTCTATAAGTGGAGATAAATATCTTGCTTATAGCTTGGGAATATGTTACATGATTGCTTCCACGTACCTCTATAAGTATAGATGATATCTTGCTTATAGCTTGGGAATATGTTACATGATTGCTTCCACGTACCTCTATAAGTATAGATGATATCTTGCTTATAGCCTGGGAATATGTTACATGATTGCTTCCACGTACCTCTATAAGTATAGATGATATCTTGCTTATAGCCTGGGAATATGTTACATGATTGCTTCCACGTACCTCTATAAGTATAGATGATATCTTGCTTATAGCCTGGGAATATGTTACATGATTGCTTCCACGTACCTCTATAAGTATAGATGATATCTTGCTTATAGCCTGGGAATATGTTACATGATTGCTTCCACGTACCTCTATAAGTATAGATGATATCTTGCTTATAGCTTGGGAATATGTTACATGATTGCTTCCACGTACCTCTATAAGAAGAGATATCAGTTCTCCATCCACTTCCGGTAACAAACCTCGAATAGCTTATATATGGATGTATGTGAGTTGGGATCGATACCGAGACACATACCTAGATATATGAGTTAGGCGAGTAATAATAATAATAAGTGTTCATGTTACTTCATTGTATGCGCTTGGATTACGATAATATGAGGCAACGGTATATATATGAGGGTTTCCTTGTTTGGATTATTCCTTCGATGTACTAGTCTCATGGAGTCGTAATCCGAAACCATGCAACCAGATTGCTCGCCCTGATTACTGTTATGATACATGTTATGTCCTCCTGTCATGCCTATTATATATTTCTTGTTATGATTCCCTGTCAGGATTCCAGTGATGATTCCGGATTGTTGACTTATGTCTTTCTTGTTTGGTATTCACGTTATGGTTATCGCATGATTTGCAATTCTGATTCTATATGCTTGGGATTGCGGTAGTATGAGACAAGGGTATATTTATGAGGGTTTCCTTGTTTGGATTATTCCTTCGACGTACTAGTCTCATAGGACCGTAACTTAAGCATATACAATCACTTTTGCTCGTAGTTAGCATTACCTTGGATTTCCCGTTTCATGATTATTACATCATACCGTTTTTATATTCTATACTCGTGTTTTAACCCTACTCATGTATCTTAGCCATTTGGCATGCAGTTCATCTATTACTATATGTCTTGACCCCGTGGATTTGCACATTCAGGTTCTGTAGCTAGATCGGAGTGGAGTCGTCCACCGTAGCTCGAGCTCTCCTTGCGAGCGGGCATCCTAGCTTCAGCTCCTTGTGCCTGACTTCCTTTGACTCACGGGATCTCCATCCTACTCGTGAGCCTTTTTGTATTTTTGCTGTACCTTTTTCTTTGGACTTGTATGATAAAAGACATATGGACTATGTATTGTTTATCATATACTGTGATGACTTGTATTGTACTTTATGTTGGCATATATGTGTGCATACCATGCTTTGCGTTGCACTCTGATCATTTCTTGTTGTACTTTTGCTTAGCGTATATACGTGGGGGCCTTTCCTGACCTACGTATATACGTCGCAGTGACGTCCCCGTATCTGCGGAATCGGGGCGTTACAGAACCTCTACCAAAGAGGATTTCTTACAACTCTAGGAGTACCAAACTCCTCTCTCAAACAACAACCTCCTCACAACCGAGGGGTTAGGCCCGTAGCCAATACAACAACCAATCCACACACCTCTACCGAAGAGGCTCACAACCAAACTCTACCTCTACCAAAGAGGCTCACAACCAATACCACTCCGATCACCTCTACCGAAGAGGGATACAACAAATGAAGGAGGGTTTACAACAATGAGGTTTACAACAAACAACCTCAAACACTTCTCTTTCTTTTTCTCTTATCTTTTTCCACAAAAACAAGATCCTAATAGTTTATGATAGAAGATAGCTCAAGTGTGGAAAACAAGTGTTTTTGGAAACAAGCAACAAAGAAAAATCTTTGGGAAAATACTTGCAATATGATAGAATTGAAGATCTAAGCAAAAATCCCAAAAACCTATTTTTCTTTGATTTTCCAAAAACCCTAAAACAATAAAGATGAGAAGTTTATGCACTTAAAACTCTTTTGAAAACTCTTTTAAACACTTCAGAAAACTGAAAATTTTTCTCTTGGAAAACTTGGCTTAAATCCCCAAAGAGATGGGGTTTATATAGCCCCTATACAAAACTAGCCGTTAGGCTGATGTGGCAGCCTGACAGGCCACCGGTCGACCGGTCCGGTCGACCGCCAACGGTCAGAATTATGACCGTTGGGCAACAGCGGTCGACCGGCCCGGTCGACCGAGAAAACCCGAGAGCAGAGCTCTCAACTCGGTCGACCGTCCCGGTCGACCGTGTCTGTGCCTAACAGACGTGCACGTCTGTGCACGTCGGTCGACCGCAACGGTCGACCGGCCCTTGGTGCGGTCGACCGGCCCTTGGTGCGGTCGACCGTCACGGTCGACCGACCAGGCTGTCAGCACAAAATAAGGTCAGAAAATTTGGAAAAATATTTTCTAAAAAATCTTTTATCTCTTTAAAAATACCATAAAATTTGTTTTATCACTTTATATTAAAACATAAACATGTGATAAAAATTCAAGACAATATATCAACATATCAATTCATTTTTGTGTCTTACAAATTTTATCAAAAACAAAACTTGTATTTTGTCAAACTTGATTTTTCCAAAACATGAATAGGATAGTCAAAATAAGTTTGTCTAGCAAGTTTGAAGCATGTATGTATATCTAGAACATATCTAATATACATGGGTATAAAGTAAACTTGTTTTGATCTATTATTCATGAAAACCAAATATCAAATCATAAAACGTGTGTATTTTGTGCACTTGAGCATATCAACTAAACTAAGCTTTACAAATATGGATCTAAAACACAAACTCTAAACTAGATACCTAATTCTTCTTGTCGATCTTCCATCTTCAAGTAGACTTGGTCCAAACTCCGTGATTCTCCAAGTGCAAAGGTATGATCTTTAAGTTTTGGCACCGGAATCATCATGAATAGTTTCTAGTCATCTTGTTGAAGCTAATCACCAACTAATATCCTGTTAATGATCTGAAACTTAGAAACACAAGAATATTAGTAGACATAACTACATGAGTGTTGATCATCATCAAAACTAGAGTGGAAGGCCATTGGGCCAACATTTCTAGGGGCTATATATAAGGGTTTTGGGTAGGGGTGTCAAGTGGGTCGGGCCGTGCTGGGCCCGACGCGAGCACGGAGGGCCAACAACCAAAATGGGGGCGGCCCGCCCTGGCCCAGGCCTGGGCCCCATTTCTGGAACCCGAGTTCGGCCCACAACCCGGATGACACGGACCCGAGCCAAACCCGGGCCGGCCCGGCCCGACCTTATTAAAAAAAATTAAATAACTCTTAAAAAAATTCTAAAAAATTTAAAAAAATCTAAACAATTATTGATCCAAGTTGTTAAAAAATGTCAAAGGAAATTACAAGTTGTGAAATGAAAATGTTAATTTTTTATTAATGATCCAATAAAATAGATAATGGATACAAATACAATTGACGTATAAATTAAAATTTTTAAAATTAATCATTAATAAATAAAAAAGTACAAATCTTCATACATTGTATCATTCATAAATAAAAATACAAGTATACATTCATCTTCTGAGGAGTCTTCTGGAGAATCTTCTATGAGATCGTCTATTGTTTTATTTTGACTTCTCTTTTTCACATCCAGCCAATCCTTCTCACATATGGTCATCTCGATTGTGTTAGCCCAGAGGTCTTTCACCTTAATTTGATGATGACTAACTTATGAATGTTAGTTTACTAATGATCTTGTGTTTATATAGTTCGATTATTGATCAAGATCTTAGTTGGTATTTATCTTCAATAAAGGAGTTTTGGAGCTAACACATGTAGATTCAAGAGCTCGCATGTCAAGATCGCATCTAGCACTCGGATGGAGTCAAGCTCTTTGGATCGTGTTTGAATCGAGTCGGCTTGGAGAATGAGTTCTATAAGAAGACTTCGGTTTATTTAGTTTTACTTTGTGTTTAGATCTTGTGTAAGATAGACTAGTGTTGATATGCTCAAGTTCACACACACACAAGATCAATACGTTTGGTTTTCAGTTTAACTGGTTTTAGATTTCAAATATACATATATATGGTTTTCATGAATAGATAGAATCAAAACAAGTTTACATGATTTAATGTATACTGGATTTTATTTATATACATTTATGCTTCATACATTTGGAAAAACTTATTTTGATGATTCTATTTCTTGTGTTTAGAGTTCTGTACTTAACAAAACTTATCTTTAGATTTTATGTCAAAATATAGATATATCTTTTATATGTGTATTGGATTCTATCCATACACTCTATGCTTCAAAAGAGTTTAAATGTCTTGTTTTTGTATTTATACCAGTTTGGGAAAAATCGGATTTCCACTTCAAAGTTTGTATTTTGAAAAATACTTTTTTGTCACACACATTTGTTCTTCAAATATTTATAAGAACTTACTATTGTGGAATTTATAAGATTTTATGAGATTTTATAGATGTTAAAAAGACCAAGTTTCAAGTCCTATGCCCTAGCCTAAGCCTGTTGGCGGTCGACCGGTCGGTCGACCGATGTGTACAAGAACGTGCACAAGGCCTTGCCTATAAGATCGGTCGATCGGGCCGTCGACTGACTGTAACTACCCAACTCTCGGGTAGAGGCGGTCGATCGGGCGGTCGACCGACAGGTTGAGTGACTTTATGCTCGGTCGACCGGGCGGTCGACTGGTAGGCAAGTTTGCCTAGGGCGGTCGACCGAGCGGTCTACTGGTGGCTCAACGGTCATAAAATAACTATTGTAAAGCAAACTAGCAATACTTAGACAAAAGAGTAATAAAAAAACACACAAGTATTTAACGTGGTTCGGCCCAAACTTGGCCTACGTCCATGGGGATAGAACTTGAGAGAGCCTTATTAATAACTTGTTACAAAGATATCTAACCTTCCTCTTGATGCAACAAGAGTATTCACCGTCCTCCTTGATCTAGACTTAAATTACAAGAGTATTACCTTATCTCTACGCATCTTCACCTTACTCTTCTCTTTGCTTGGCTTCCTTCTGATCTCCTTGGTGTTCTCCACCTTTTTTTCTCCTTGAGATCAGCGTGGTTAAGGCAATTACAATGCTTGGTTATAACCTTTATTTATAGGATTTTACAATACAACTTCTATTTGGACTATGAGATGATCTTGGCCTTTGGATGGTTGAAGAATCTTGATCAATCTTTTTAGGAGTTGATCTCCTTGATGTAGAAGGATTCTAGACCCTTTAATGTTTAGAAACAAACCTTCATTGAATATGAATTTAATCTAATTCGTATCTTACTAGAATAAGGAAACTTACAATTGCATGAAAAGAAAACTGCTGTGTGCTTCTTCTGCTTCAAACCATCGTCTTCTCCAACTCAATTGAATTTTCTTGGACCATCACCTCCTCTTGAAAACAAGGCAAAATCCTAACAGTGTTTTCTCGATTACACTTTACTTCTTTACCTCTGTATTTTTCACTTCGCTTACAACTAAGAGATACTTTCCCTTTCTTTATATTTCTTGCAATATCAGACTTCTTAATAATGATCATAAAGCCATGTGATTTACCAAATTCTCGAGCCCATTTGATTAATGACTCACGAGTTTGAAATATCTCGTATGTGGTGAAATCTATACTATAATCAATTATCAACTCAGTAGTGATGTTGCTACAATGGGTAGATGTTTGATCCTGTATCATCAAAGAAGAAAAAACTATTACGTGTATATAATAAAAATCTATTATGGTCTGTATCTGTTCAGTTAGATTAAACCGAACATTATAAGTTTTGTTCGGCTATTAATGGTCGAGCATTATATCTTGTTCGGTTGTCGTTCAGCCTTTCTTGGCCGAACATAAATATTATGTTCGGCCTTGTTTGGCTGAACATAATGCGATGAACATCATAAATTTAAAAAAAAAAAATTTCTTATTAAAAAAAAAGAATTTAAACGATAAAAACTTACCTGATCCTTGTTGGAAGGCTTCCAATTGATTAATTGCTTATCCATAATTTTAAATTAAGCAATGTATTTGAAACTTAGGGTTTATATGAGAGATATTTTTTTAAAAGATTTTTTTTAATCAATAAGTGAGTTTCTTAATCAATAAAGGGATTAAGTTATGATGAATACGTTAATCATTGGGTGGGTGTATTAATCCATATGAAGGTATACATTTTAATTTTAAGAGTTTTTTCAGTCTTTTTATTTAGGGCTATAGTAGTTTATTATTATTTTTTAAATTTTAGTTAGGATGTTAATCAACTTTGTGGGTACAAATATCCCTGCCTAAGAAAAAGAGGAGGAAAAAAAGAAGGTCATAGGCAATAGTTTTTACCAGCATCCCATAACCCGGCCCAATCTCAAGACAAAAACAATGGAATCGCTGGCCAGACGATTCAGCAACTACTTTGATGCCCTGGCCCGTTAGCCCACCAAAAATTCCCAATTCTGACTCCAGCACACGTGTCACTTGAGGACATTTTTGTAATAAAACACAATACACGTGTCAAAAGTTAGAAACCGTAGCTAGGGTTTCCCTAGCTTTGTAAGTTCTTAACCCCGCAACTCGTTCTCTCATAAAGCGGCGAGATTCCGGAGGGCTGATATCGTCGCGGTCGCGGGGGCTTCAGAACTCGTTCGAATCCATGGGCGGCTTCAGGGTATGAATCTCAAAACCCAAACCCTTCCGTCGTTCTCGCCACATTCTCTTCATTCATCTCGTAGCCTTTGATTAAAATGATCGAGATCTGAGACTTCTTCGCTGTTGAAGGAGAAACAGATCCATTGATCTTAGGGATATAGCTTTTATAAACCCGTGTAAAATCTTGCGAAGATTAATCTCACAGTAGTTCCTTCTATTTGAATTTGATTTCATTTCTATGTAGTTGTTTGATTCTGATTGATATTGGTGACTCTGTTCTCGTGAATATTTAGGCAAATATGATCTCTTGAGTGCTGTTACTTAATTAAATGAAGAAAATTTAGATTTTTCCTAGGATGGAGTAGAATTGGGATGACAGTTATGTTGAATATTTTTGGGAGGAAAAAAAATCATGTTTATTGGTTTTAAATAGATTTAAGAATCATCCCTAATATACTGATATTTTAGAACAGTATGAATAGTTTCGAAGTAAATTTTAATTTTCAAATGGAACACTATGAGTAGTTTTTTTTTTAATTTATTTTTATGTACATCAACTTTGTCGTCTTGAATAATGCTGCGCACCGTTCAGTGTAATTTGCACAACTTAATTAAGTTCTATTTATTATTTTTTAATAACTATTATTTTGGACTTGGAGCAGTTTCATCAGTACCAAGTGGTGGGTCGAGCCCTCCCAACCCCATCAGATGAGCACCCAAAGATTTTCAGGATGAAGCTTTGGGCAACGAATGAAGTCAGAGCTAAATCCAAGTTTTGGTATGCTTGAACTATATTCATTTGAGTTTGTTCTTTCTTTTTGATTCTGTCCAGTGATGTTATTAATTGTGTTACAATTGAAATACGTCAGGTACTTCTTGAGGAAGCTGAAGAAAGTGAAGAAGAGCAATGGCCAAGTCCTTGCCATTAATGAGGTCACATCTCCTTCCCCTTGATTCTTGTCATATAAATCTTTTAGTTGCTGCAATTGTGTGATATGGTCAGCTACTTGTCTGTGTATTAGGCAATGCTATTTGTTTTGAGTTTCAACTTTTGTGATTTATATGTTTGATTTGAACTTTTTAAGTATGAAAATAATCTACAAGCCATCTAGAGAGAACATTTTGGTGGAAAGTGATCCGAATTGCTTGTTATTGTTTCATGTGGGTAATGTATTTACGCATGCTAAACCTGTAGTTGCTTTAGATGACTTTTGTTCTCAATTTCACAATGTTGCATGCCCTGCTTACCAACTAGACCTTCATTGGACTCCTAGGTTTTACGAAACTATGTTGTTCCCAGGTTTTCCTTAGCAGTGCATGGAGACAGCGGTTAAACCTGACTCCTGGTTAACCAACCAAATTAAGTACTGCTCCATATAATGTCTTCACTTGTTTCCATTTGGTCATGTTGCTTTGCGTAACTTCTTGAGTTGTTTACATCTGATTCTTGTCTAGGATTCACATATTCTGCAAAGGCTTGTGGTTTGTTAGGTAGGATCAGTCTCAAGTGTCACCCACCTTTTTAGATGCTTAAAGGTTTCACAGTCTTAATTTTCTAGGATATAGGATTGTATTCGGAACATGCTTCATAAAATAATTTCAAGAAATCATGCTGTTTCAGTTGGACACCATTTGGTCCGCGGGGACCTTTTGAAATGAAAATTGTTCTTTCTACTTTCATTACCATTTTGAAGCTATAAAACACACTGACATGTTTATTGGTTAATTCAGTATAAGTGTCAGCAACTATTTCTACTGTTCAGATAGATGCTATTTAGTCCTTAGTTTTATCCTGAAGCTTCATTTTACACCCTCCTCTTGATTCTATCACTCTTGTTTTTTCCCCAAAGAAAGTGAGGTGGAATCTTTTCTACTTTCCATAAAGCACTTCACTGAAATAGTACAATTGCTGACCATTTTGTTTTGGATAGAGAACATTAAGGTTCTTTCCTTCTGAATTTCATGAGAGACAGAGTGAGTGCATTTTGGAGAAAATACTGTAAAAAATGTTAGCTTATGTATCCAACTGGGGCTTGTTTTGTACAAGAATTGGATGATCTGATCCAGTTAACTTTTTGAACTTGGTGCCTACTTGTTTGGCACAAAATGTAGTTTATCACCCACCTACCCATATTGAAGGTTTGTGGTTTCGCCATGAATGTTGGAACTGGAACTGCCCATCTCCCTTAAAAAAGTAAAGGAGGAGGAACGTCTTCTCGCAGCTGGTCCACAGACTGTCAATGGCTTTATCTGGAAATATGATGAGTAAACTAGTCCACAACTCACAGGACGATACACAATTCTCTTTACGTATATTCCATATAAGGGATGCACTTATTAGTTATTATTGATATAATCATATTTTTCTTCTGAAGCTGTCAAATGTACGAGGCTTTTTTCTGTTTAATTTTTGAACTCATGCATCTTCAAGTCATATTTTCTTTCACAGGCTTTTCCTCATTGAGACTTATATGGAGATACCGTGATTTTTAGTCCATATTTTGTATCTTTGGTTTTGAGTTTGGTGCCTATGTTTTCAACAAAGGGTTCCTTTTATATGCAGTTTCCTTCTTCTTACCCATCTTCCTTAAAAAAGAAAAAGAGGAGGAACACCTTCTCGCAGTTGGTCCACAAACTGTCAATGGCTTTATCTGGAAATATGATGAGTAAACTAGTCCATAACTCACAGGACGATGCTCAATTCTCTCTACTTATATTCCATATAAGGGATGCATTATTATTGATATAATCATATTATTCCTTTGAAGCTGTGAAATGTACGAATCTTTTTTCTGTTTAATTTTGAGCTCATGCATCTTCAAGTCATATTTTCTTTTCACAGGCTTTTCCTTATTGAGCCATATATGGAGATACCACGATTAGTCCGTATTTTGTTTCTTTGGTTTTGAGTTTGGTGCCTATGTTTTCAACGAAGGGTTCCTTTTATATGCAGTTTCCTTCTTATATTTCGTTGTTAGTATTATTTACTGCATTTTTATGTGTGGTGTAAGCACTACATATCTTAGATACGTGTGTTTGTGGCTTTCAATGTTATGAATCATTTGGCAGTGGTGTGTTTTCATTTCTGTTCATGAACTTGAATTTGCATTACTCTGACTTTGTTATGATACATGCTTACATCAATATGCAATGTAAACTATTAGCTTGGCATTTGTGGCTTGTTTCTTAAAATTATCTGAAGTTATTTTGCAATCTCACAAGGTGTTATTTGCTATTCCATGTAGATATGTTTATATAAACAGATATAACTATACAAGTCTTAAGTAATTTTTTTAATTAGCCCTCTTGATTTCATATTTCTATATGTTGCAATCAATTTATGATTGTCAGTTTTTCAAAATATTCTTATCATGGTTTAATGTTTAATTTTTTTCTCATAAGATGCATCATCTAGATACTATTTTGAAACTAAACACAAAAGCAACATAATGCAACTTATTTTCTGTTTCTTTTGATCATTACACGCATATACTCATTTCAGTTATTCTTAAATGTAACTTATTTAATTTGTAACAATTTTGAATAATGGTGTATTTGTATGCCCTTTTGGATGTGGATAATCATATTAATTTTCTCTCCCATAAAACTGATGTCGAAGCCTATATTATGTTAATACATCTGACTTAGAGCTTTAATCCTTTTGCGGGCAGATTTTTGAAAAAACCCAACAAAGATAAAAAACTATGGCATCTGGCTGCGCTACCAGAGCAGGACTGGGTATCATAACATGTACAAGGAGTACAGAGACACTACCCTGAATGGTGCAGTGGAGCAGATGTACACCGAGATGGCATCACGTCACCGAGTGAGGTTCCCTTGCATCCAAATCATCAAGACTGCCACCATCCCCGCCAAGCTCTGCAAGAGGGAGAGCACCAAGCAGTTCCACGACTCCAAGATCAAGTTTCCCTCGTCTTCAAGAAGGTGAGGCCTCCAACCAGGAAGCTAAAGACGACATTCAAGGCTACTCGCCCCAACCTCTTCATGTAGGCTATATAGGGTAAGTCTGCAGTGCGTGATTTTCCCAAAATTTTGCTTTTGGGAATGTTTTAGTTTATCTTGGATTAATGGATTATGTTAGTTTTTCCTAATGGTTGATTTTTTTTTTGGGAGAAAACCTAATGGTTGATATTACATTCAAATGCAACATTTCTGTTTTGAGGCGATTTCGTGATAAAGACTGGAATTAGTATTAGTTGAATCTACCAGACCTGTTCTTTAATTTTAAGCCTTTTTATGTAGTATTGTGGTTCAGTATTCCATTATTTACTTGGCATGATAGTTGTACTGGAGAGCAAATCTTATACTAGTGCCCCTTCAAATCTGAGGTTTTGATGAACTCTTGTCAGCTTTTTTGTCAGCTTTTGTGTTCAGTTGACAACTATCTCCGCAAGACCTTTGTGATTGCAATCACCGTTGTATGATATTTTTGACCATCTTCTTTTCGACTGACTTTTAGTATCTGAATAGATTATATATATCGGAATATAGGTTAACAAGTATGATACTTCCAGCTGCCTCCCTTCTCCCTTCTCCTCCAAAAATAACCCTTGAAACTTCCCCAATTAGAACCTAAAAATTCCCAGAAGAATTCCCCCAAAAAATTCTTCTATTATTTGTCTCTTATCACCTGCGCCCATTCCTAGTGCCCTTCAATCCCTGGCCATGGACTCTGGTTCTTGACAAAAAGTTCAAGGACTTGGTTTGAGTTGGATCAGAAGAAGTTGTCATCATATCCAGCGATCTTGACATTTAGACCAGGTTCGTCCAAAATAAGTTGGGTGTTTCATTTGCTAAATTCATAATGTTCGACAAATACGATCATAGAGGTACACTTGTTCTCGGCATCTGGCGTGACCAGTCGTGAATTTTAGGTTCTGTTTTTAATCCCGTAGCGTCCGATGTAACCTACTACAACAACAACAACAACTAAGCCATTTGTCCCAAGTATCTGGGGTAGGCTACATGAACCAAAAGAGAATTACGCTGGATCGGGCACATGGATCAGTTTTCTCTACTCATTCCTATCGAGCAATATGTCTTAACTAAGACCTTTAGTCTCTATATCTTGTCGTATTACCTCCATCCATGTTTTCTTTTTTCTCTCATGCGCTCTTTTAACTTGCCGTAAATTGATATGCTCTACTCGCCGGACTGGTGCATCTGTAAGTTTACGTCGCATATTATCTTGTCGTATTACCTCCATCCATATTTTCTTCAGTGTCCGTTGTTCTCTTTTAACTTGTTTTAAATTGATACGTTCTATTCGCCGGACTGGTGCATCTGTAGGTTTACGTCGCACATGACGAAACCATCGTAAGCGGTTTTCTCTCATCTTCTCTTCTATAGAGGCTACACCTATTTTAGTACGATGTAACTTACTGTGGAAGCAAATTTGATCATGGCGCCCTGTGTAACCGACCATTAACAAGAATACCACAATGCACTGGTCAGTAGCAAGACGCAGAACAATTTGACATAGCTGACGAAGATATTTAAGACTGGGGGATGTCGTTTTAGATCTCAGCTTTGTGGTTTCTAGATCTCGTTTTCTTGGTCCCAACATTCAGTGTTTATAGCTGGGTTGTAACTAACGTTATTTTCAGTATTCAAAAAACATCTCTCTATCAATGACAACCCTAAGTTCAATATGATGCCACCTGACCTGATCAAACCAGACTATAATCAGTGTTTTAAATGTCGGATATCAGGGAAATGTCGGATGTCGTAATCGAATGTCGGATTTCGGATTTCAGAGATATTTCGGGGCCATTTAGTAAATTTCGGACGTCATGATGGATAACAAATATATATCCTAGATGTCTTAAATAATGTAATTTAAAAATTCTTATCAAGGTAATACATACACAACTTATACAAAACTACATAAATAAGTTTAGGATATGTATAATTAACTTAAACATTTTGCATATATTCACTAATCCATTATTAAAATTTCTCAATTGCTTAAACTTTTAAGCCCAATCAACATATTGAGTTTTTCCCAAAATGTCGGCGGACATTTCGGGAAAATGTCAGCCAATATTTCGGATTTTTCCCGAAATGTCGGCCGACATTTTCTAAAACGCCATTTCAAATGCGGGTGGGGATGTCGTGGCGGTGAAGGCTTGAAAACGAAATGTCGGCCGACGGAAATGTCGGCCGACATTTAAAACACTGACTATAATTTTGATTTGGGTTCGTGGAGGTTGGCTCTTAACTTGAAAACGGGCTCAGATGGGGTTTAGGCTGATTGCCAACCTGTCCAATTTGCATCACTACCTGTCGAGCTAGACATTAGGGGGTTTTTTGTTAACGGAATTCATTTCGATTTAGCTAATACCAAAGCTTCTCTTGTATGTAATAGATGATTGTGATCAAGAAATCATTTTCTTCAATAGTAGTGAAGAAGTACGAATCCGGAGACCTTATTGCTGAATTAAAGATAAAATTAATCAAGGGTTTGTGGATCTTAATTTGTCTCACTCGTCATTCTCTAGAGGTTAAATATATAGTAACAAACACACTCAATATGACTCTTCCAAGACGTTTAGAGCTCTCACATAATTTCTCAATGCGCGGCGGCTTCCTGAACAATGGGACGAGGGAATTTGAAAAAAATAAGAGAGATAAAAAGAGCGTCGCCCCCGTTACTAATAGAGACAATGAAGATAAAAATGAGGACTTAAAGAACATATGACTTGGCCATTGTGGGAATAAAAGCCCGCGGGGCACATTCGGGAGGATACTCATAGTGGGTTAGACCCAATAAGAGAGGATAAGATTTATCAACCCAATAAGAGAGGATAAGATTTATCAGGATAAGATAATCTTGTTTGTTTTGCAAATCAAGATTTATTTCTATCATTTTTAGTTGCAGATAAGGATAATGATCCTATCTCCTAACATCAATAAAGATATATCTCTGTCCTTTTAGTTGCTGTTAATGATAATGATCCTATCTCCTGACATCAATATGATGCTGAGAGAACTCAGTCATCCTTGACCAACCAAGAGAGATCCATCACGGTACTTGAGATGTGGATTTAAGGGTGATCGTTTTTGAAAAGTCCACCAACTGTCGAGGAGCGAGACAACGACAAGAAGTGGGATTGAGTCTACCACTATTACTGTTTTCGCTGAGGTAATTCTAATTCTTTTCTTACATTTTTAGTATATCCTAAACTTCACAGCCATCTCTCCACCTCTATTATGAGGCTGTTTGTTTTGGGGCGAAAGTGTGGAAGTGGGACCGTTGTTTGTTTCGAACCGAAAATGGAAAATAAGAATACCTCCTTTTCTTTTTCCTTTTCTCTTTTACATTTCTTTTTTACACAATCATTTTTCTACTTTCAGGGTACTACTATTAATTTTGTGATCATATAAATCTCATTTGTAAATTAATTTTGTGGTCATATAAATCTCATTGGTAATAAATTGTAGCTCAAAACAGTTAATTTTGTGGTCATGTAAATCCCACTTATAGTTTAATTGCAGTAAAAAAAAAAAAAACTTCATAATTAATATTTATTTTAATATTATTTTGTGATCAATTTTATGGTTAACTTTTTCACTTCAACTTTCACATTACTATTCAAATACCGAAAAATGAAGTATACTTTTTTATTTACACTTTTACATTACCAAACACTGAAAAAGGAATTCATAACTCTCAATTTCTTACTTTTTCCTCACTTTTTCCTCTTCATTTTTTTATTTTCACCTTTTCCTCGGCCCGTCCGTGCACATATATCTCTTTAAAGTAAAAAAGACTAAATGAATGTGTATACGTACAATATATTTACTGAGGATCTGCATTATAATCACAATGATAATAAAACTTTTATCTCAAAACTTTAAGTGACGGCTATTTACATTATAATACTCAAGAAATAATGTTCGCTCTCGCCAGAAACAATTAAGACTCCTGATCCTCTATGGAGGTATTAATACATAATATCTAGTATCCGAGTACATATCCAACCGAATCTGCAGTCAAACAGATCACATTAAGCTCTAAGAACAAAAGAAAAACAGTTGCGCTTCACTTGCTTCGAAACACTACATCCAAGTAGATCCAAGGCTTTGTTGGCCTCTAGTCTTCCATTTACTATAGTTTGATATTCCCTCTTCTTGCTAGGGATGCATATTCCCTCTTCTTGCTAGGGATGCGAGCCGGGCCGGGCCGGGCCGGTCTCATTTCGGGCCCGGTGGGTCAGAGAACGGGCCGGGCCAAGCCCGGACCCGCCCCTAAAATCCAGGTGGCCCGGCCCCGGTCCCTCTAATTGGGACCCTGGCACTGGCCAGCCCGTATTTTTTAAAAACCTTGAAGATTTTTATTAAAATTAAAAAAAATTAAAAAAATTCAGAAAAAATTCACACAAATTTGAACAAATTGATACAAGTTGTAAAATGTAAATGTAAATATTTTTATTAATAACTCAATATCTTGAATAAATCATAAATTGATACAAATACAAAATGAATAATATAGATAAAAAAATAAAATTACAAATGTAGTATGTAGATTGAAATTGAAGTTTAAATTGATTCAAATACAAATAGAAAATATCTTCATTTGTTCACTCATCTTCTGGAGAGTCCTCAATGTTTCATTTATTGTTATATTTTGGCTTCTCGTCTCCGCATCAAGCCAATTCGTGTCGCAAATGCTCATCTCGATAACTTCTGACGCAAGGTGATTTCTCATATCGGTCAATACTCATCCAGTTGTACTAAAAGCAGATTTTGAAGTTACAGTAGAGGCAGGAGGGATTAATAAATCACGCGTCATGATGGAAAGCATAAGATATGTTGGTTCCTGTGATTTCCACCAGACCAAAATATCAAAATATTCAAATCCTGAGTTTGCATTAATCTCAGAAAGTATAATACAAGTAGAATAATAATGAAGTTCATTCAATGAGTTTGAGCTTCTTGATCGGTTGGATGCAGATAATAAACCAGATAATAAAGAACTTGTAGGCCTAGATGAAGATGCAGGTTGGGATGATTATTTATTTTCAAATTGAGAATCATAAAAATCATGCATATTATTTATAGAATGCTCAATATCGTTCCATACTAAGGTACTATTAGGATAATTCATTTTTTCATAAAATTTTCAAGTAAATATTTACATCCTTAAAATTTAATTCGAGATCCATAATAGTAACAAAATAAAATAAAGTAGGAAAATCTTTAAATTACTTATTGAATTTTTCTTCCATAGAATGAACAATATCTTGAAGCAAAAAATCATCTTGATATGTACAAAATAGTTCAGTAAATTTCAGTTAACTCGTAAAATATTAAATTAGTGGTGGGATAATAAACCCCAGAAAATAATCTTGTTACTCTTTCAAATTTACTCAGAAATTCACAAATTACTTCAATAATTTTCCATTGATCACTGAAAATAAATATATCGGGCAATTCTGTGAGAATAAACATATTTATTACAGTCCGATAAGGAATAACTTTCTCAACATATTATATGTTGAGTTCTAGCCAGTCCTTATGACCTGAGGTGAAGCTTTAATTTGTAGGCCGACGCTTGAACAAATTTGTTTAAAGCTTTGCCTTCTCGGACCACTACTTTTAATAAATAAAATAGTATTTCTTAAAATTTGAATTTAAACATCAATACATTTTAAAGCATCATATATACACAAGTTAATAATGCAACATACACAACGAATATGAAAAAGTTTTCCATTCAAAATCAGTATAAAATGAGGTTTAAAAGCTCAAAGCCAACAATATTATTGTTAGCATTATCAACTGAAATAGAAAAAAAATTTTACTTCAAGTCTAAATTCTCTAACAACTTTCAAAATAATTTAACTGAGATTAGAACCATTATGAGGAAAAGAAAATTTTTAAAATCAATAATTCTCTTATTTAAAAGTCAGTCAAAATCAATAAAGTATGCAGTAACAATTATGTAATGAAAGTCGTTAAAAGCTTCCCAGCAATCAGATGTAACTGCAATTCTTTGTGATATAGAAGAAAAAGTTGCAATTAAAATTTGTTTTTTCTTCAACAACCCTGAACATTTTCGCTCTAATAGTATCTTTACATAATGGATCATATTCAGGATTATGAGTAGTTCTAATAATATTTGTAAATGTTTCATTTTCAGCAAAACTAAAAGGTTTCAATCTAATTAGCACTGCGATCATGGTAGCAGTCCTCACAAAATACTGCGATCATGGTAGCAGTCCTCACAAAAAATACTGCGATCATGGTAGCAAACCTCACAAAACTCTGCGACCATGGTAGCAGTTCTCACAAAAAATACTGCGACCATAGTAGCAAACCTCACAAAACACTGTGACTATGGTAGCGCTGCAATCAGGATTTGTGACTGAGATTCAGCCACGTCGTCGCCAGCTGAGAGAGTCTCTCAGCTGGCGACTGAGATACATCTCTCTCTCTCTCTCTCTCTCTCTCTCTCTCTCTCTCTCTACACACACAAACACACACATATATGTTAGATCATGAGTTTGCTCCCCAGTAGGTCATTGGTTCAAACCCTTGAAGGGCATTTACCCTCTGAGAATTTATTTCTTATGACTTACTCAGGCCTGTAGGGAACTGCCCAGGGCAGGGTGCACAGAGCCCACAGGATTAATCGGGGTGCGCTAAGCGGCCTCGGATACCCGGATGGATGTGTGTATGTGTGTATTTATGCTGCTCTGATAGCCTGATGTGTTTTAGTGCCAAAGTCTATGAAGTACATTTTGGACCTAAATATTACATAAAACCTCTATTTACAAGATAATAGAGTTTGAACCCATGACCTGTTTATCCTTTCAAGTATTATCTTTCTTTCTTTTTTCTTTTTTTTTTGAAGAAAAGCCTTAGTAACATCTCTCATTTTCCAGCCCAATCCTTTTACCACTGAGCCAAATCTCAACCATTTTCCAACCCAACCCTCTTACCACAGAGCCAGGTCTCAGTGACGCTAGAAATATCATCTTATCCTTGCTAAAACATTACATGAATAAATATTTTAAAGTGGATTATAAAATTCATTCACACATTTGATGATAGACCAAAACTATAGCTGGTTTTGCCCACTAGCAAGACCCTTCCCTCACAAGTAAGAGGTACCAAGTTCAATTTTCGCAGTTGTCAAATGGATGGTTTAGTTTAGGTAATTACGTGTGCATAGGATGTGGGATAACCGCTCTCACTTTCTCAAGAAGAACATTGAAATCCAACTCCTCAAGAATGAGGATTACACCCAAGCTTTAAATCTTAAATCAATTTGGGCCGAGCTGGGTCGAAAATACCGGCCCGTGATCATAAATAAAAAATATATAATGGCCGGTACAAAGTCCAATTCAGCAACACGGGCTAGAGGCCTAGAGCCCAATTGGTTGCGAAATAATAAAAGTAGATAGGATTTCGAAGGGGAAAAACTGACGTTGGTCAGTCTCATGTGATTCTCCCCGCCTTAAATAGCCCTGTTTTCACACACCTTAAATAGTTTGCTCATTGTTACCCCCAAAAGGGGTCAAAAAAGAGAAGGGAAAAAACAGAGAGCGAGCAAGAAAAATATATATATCAAGTTGCCCCAACGTTGAATAAATAAATTTTGAAAAAGAAAGTCCCTTCATAAGCTCTGGAGTTATGATGATGGTTGGGGATAATATATTTATATTCTAACGCGACCTCGTTAGACTTGATCCCGATTTCGGAACAAGCGTTCCCGGTTCCTCCACATGAGGAACCGGAATCAGACCAGAGTCGGCCGGTGCATTTTTTTTTTCAAGCTGCTCGCCAGGCCAAACCCGTTGCTGGTCAGGCCCCAAGCAGACGGGCCAGGCTCGTTGCTCGCCAGGCCACAGGCGGGCCAGAGGGGCCAGGCCCTAGGCCGGTTGACCCGAAGGGCCAAAAAAAAAAATCGAGTCAAGAACCGGAACCGGCAGTTCCGATTCTTAAAAAAAAATTGGAACATGACTGGCTAGGGCCTAGTTCTGGTTCAGTTTGGAACCGGAGAAAGAGGCCCTGGTGAACCGTCATAATAAGTGAACAAGTGTAAGATTTGCTGCCCGACAGTTTGGAGTACTGACCACACCGAGAGACAGGCCTTGAAATGAAGGATAAGAACAAGCAGAATCAATGTGTTCTAATTTTTGACCATGCACTGACCATCCAACGGACCATGGACTAAACAGACACTGCTTGAAAGGACTATGTCCAGGGAAGGCGGCCCGGTCCAATTCCAATTTTCATTCCACGGCTTCGATTCAATTCGCCGGTTCGAAACGGAACCGTGGTCGGGTCTAATCCTCACAGTTGTATTTTTATTTTTAAATTCACTTTTTAAATGCGCCTGATAAAATTGAATATAAATTACTCTGATATCGTATTAAAATCTCTGACACTTCACCAAAATTCTAAAATTGTAATTATGATTGAAGGTAATATATTCATATTTCTAACCAAAACAACAATAGATAGAGCATATATAAACGCCAACAGTGAATTTCCTTTCAACAACATTTCCTGGTTTTGGTTCTTGTTATTAGTTGTGTAAACACGTCTTCTTTTACGGATCTTCAAGATTTACGAATAGATTGGACAAGATCAAATTGTGGATATAATTGGCCTTTGGTTGAGAACAGAGTCAGTGTGTTAACAAATGAAATTTCCATGAAGAACTAGACCTATGGATAGTACGTAGTGAGGTGAACAATGACTGAGATTATCCACATATGAAGAGGGACTGTTGAGATAATTATGAGTGAAGTCCTTTCAATTTAAACTTTTTGGTCAAATTTATTCCTAATCTTAGGTCTCCATACAATGGGAACAAAGAAAAAAGAATTAAATTGTAGGATAGAGCTCGCGTATTCAATGGCAAAATATATATAATTGTTTAGGGAAAAATGAAACCCAAACTCACCAACTGCTCCATATCTCTAGTTTTTTAAGCAAAAGCCTAGGGGAGATAATTAAAAGTTGCAGTCCTGCATATTCCATCAAATTTCTCTTGAAGTTGACATATTGTCTTGATGAGCTCTGAGGAAGATGAATGAATTACCATCAAAGGATCAATTCTTTAAGATTTATGATCTAAAACTTCTGGCTAATTACCTATGAATCACTTGTGATGCAGATCAACCATAAACAAAGAAACATTGCTCAAAGGGTGCATGAAGTTCATCCGGTGGAACTCTTATAACCTCTAAGTGTATATTAATCTGTCGAAAGATTTTAGAATTAACTCCCGACAATTGCTCACTGATGGACAAATAGAACATGCACTGGAGCAGAAAACTTCGAACACAAACAAGATGACACTTACTCCAAGGACCACCTACACGCCACAAGCTACAATGGATACAATTTCTGTACAACCAAACAAAAATATAACTTTGCCCAAACACACTACTAGCCAGCAAATTCCATATATGAT
This sequence comes from Agave tequilana, assembly GCA_038442645.1. Lineage (NCBI taxonomy): Eukaryota > Viridiplantae > Streptophyta > Magnoliopsida > Asparagales > Asparagaceae > Agave > Agave tequilana. Next base: position 14,996 of record JAVJIF010011060.1, on the reverse strand, counting down.
TCTCACGTTCTAAAGTTTCCAAGAAATTCTATTAAGAAATGAATGTCATAAACATGATCGTTAATAACTTCACGATGCTTTTAAGGCTACTAGCCATCCCAGAGATTACGATATGAAGCAGACTGGTTGTCTTAAAACACAATTTTAACAGGACTTGCCTATATTTTGGGTTCAACAAGTTTGCTGTGGTCAATTGGAAATGCAAGTTGTGTCAGGTTGGACACTACCCCAACCAGGACAGAACTGGGATGTCCTTTGCCTTGACCCAGTCAGGACCAGCATCCAGCCAGAACTATGACGCTTGGTCAATCTGAGACAAGGATTGCAATAAAACTCTAAAATTCAGCAAATTTGCACTCAGGAAAACCACATATTTCCCAAAATTCGCATACAGAAAAAGTCTAAAATGAAAATAAACACATCCTAAAATTCAAAAAAAAAAAAAAAAAAAAAAAAAAATTAAGTTACATGTAAGTTGAAAAACAGAACTTTGATGGAAATCCTTAATTTCTTTATTGGGCTCAAAATGATCCTTGAATAAAAAAGAAACAGGAAGATGGTTGCAATGATAACCTGTGCAAGTTCACACACACATAAGAGGAACATGGTCTTGAGATTGTTGACAACGGAAAGGGAAGTGGGTCACAAGGAGGAGGTAGATGAATTGGATAATGGTTTTCTCGGCGTGCGGAAGAAGGGACGGATTGCTTAGTTTGTTGATAGGTTAAAGAGAGAGGGAAACTGATGAGAAGAGGAAAGTGAGAACCGACTCTTAAAAGGATGAGCCAATTTGATGTATATGTTCACAGCCACCGGTTTTATTGGTTAGTGGTTTTATTCGAGATTACATGAGGAGATGGCGGGGATAGGGATGGGAGTGGCAGGAGAACTAACTGGATGTGGGAAATGAAATAAGAGGATGACAGTAGAAGGGACTCTAAAATCTCAAACTCCGCATCTCAAATGATAAGCAACACCCCCACACGGTTAGCCATCGTCTCCATGCCAAAAAACATACATGGATGAAAAGTAATGTGACTACAAACCTATCCTCCATGCATCAAGCCATTGGTAAAAGTAAACAGCCTTTTAAGCAATAAGACAATCACAATTGCTAAATACAAGGGTAATAGTTGTCAAAATCATATGATCTCTCATGCACTCATACTCAACAAAAATTGAGGTTTTTTTAACGGTGCAATCATGTGATGGATGCGTGGGAATTGGAGTTTTAAGGTACCATTAGAGGTATCTCCTCTTCCACTTATTGCACCGAGTTCCCCAAGGGTTCCTCTAACGACCATGGCTTCCCCCTCGTGTGCCCAACCCTCAACCTTCAGAAAATCACCATTCAAGATCTTCAACTCTAGTCCAATATCCTCAACAATCTAGTTTTCAACCAAGCAAATCCAAACTGTATATATACTGGAATTCCTATCGCCAGCCCCAAAACTCTAATCATGAAATTATTTTTGTCACTCTCTCCAATATTTAATGCTCATGCTCATTATAAATTGGTATGATAGAACAAGACAGATAATCACCTATGAAGCACGAACACTTCAAAGTGAGTGTCGTGTCCGTGTGGGACACGTGTCGGACACCGATACTTGCCCAACACGTATCAGACACTCTGATGCCGTGTCTGATTTTAAACAATCATGAAATAACGTGTCGGCACCATGTCTAACGCCGTGTCGGCATTATATAAATTTTAAAGATCATGTATTAAATATCTAAAAGTCACATGTCGCTTAAATAAACATGAACAAAAAATATCATTCTGACATAAGTAAAAATGTTAGTAGACTTTACACACATCATGAATTAGGTGAGGTATTAGTTTTTTTTTTTTTTTTGTTACTTTATAGAAGCTATAAAGATAAATTATTTAGATTTTATTTTATTTTCCATCTTACCTTTAATAACATGTTTGATTATTTTTTGACAAGTTGATTATTCATTATTCTATTCATGAACAAAAAATGTTGTTCTGACATAAGCAAATATGTTAATAAAATATACAAACATGAACTAGGTGAGGTATTAGTTAGATTTTTTTTCTACTTTATGGAAGCTATATGGAAGCAATGGATGAAAATTGTTTAGATTTTATTTTATTTTTCATCTTACCTTTAATAAAACTAATTATTCGTGTTTGATTATTTTTTGACAAGTTGATTATTCAATATTCTACTCACAACATGGGTAGAGTTGTGTAGAAATGTATACTACAAAAAATACCGTTGAAAAAGCTGAAGACAATGTACCCCTTTAGAAGTATGAGAGAAAATAAAAAATTAAGCATATGGAGAGAAAATTTATCTATATATAATAATAATAAAATATTGCTTGGTGTGTCCCCGTGTCTTCTTTTAATTTTGTCGTGTCCCATGTTCGTGTTGTGTCCGACAGCCATATCCGTGTCCGTGCTACATAGATAATCACAAGCCACACCAATTATTTGAATTACCATTCTGCTCTAACAAAACATAAGTAAGCCTTGGAACCAAAAAAATCTAACATCACAAAGGCAAAAATGCATCTAGGTGAACTAGTAATCAACACACAACTACTTACAATCCACATGCTAACAAGACCATGTGGAATAGCTAATGCTAACATCAGATGATACATAACTTTTAATTAAATCCAATCACTTCACCCGGAATAGGCAGTTCAACTTGCATAATGTTCATTGGCTCTTGGTTCCATTATTTGTTTCTATTTAGTTGAGAACCTTAAGGAAGTGACAGGAACAAGGCCATAGTTGAACGAAATTGACCTACTGCTTCAGATCTATCAGTCTAGACAGAGTTAATTGACAAAGTAAAGTACTGATGAGGAACTATGCATTAAATATTTGAGAAGAATGATACTAAACGCGGAGAAGGTATTCAGTTGAGGCAGTTTATCTCTCCAACAATTCATAAGAAACTGCAGGTTATTCCTTGAATTCCTTTATCAAAATTTATGTAGTAGTAAGAGTTCCCATAAATTTCAAAAGCTTTTGAAAAGATGTAAGGTCAAAAATTTAAATAAATGAGGATGCTGAACTGAATACTGGTCAAATTAAATCATCAGCCAAGCATTTCGTACATAAATCATCACCAGAGAGAAAGACACCACAGTAGGAAAGATGTCTATACTGCAACAATAATTCTGATTTCAAGCATAATGCACAACTAACAACCATGTCCAAGCACAACCCCATGCCATCCAAGTAAACCTTGTAGTAATGCGCCGATTATCGCTGTGACATGTGATCTGATTTACCACTCATCATTCTTAAATGCAGAAGTCGAAAAAATACATGTTTAAACCCTCATAACTTTAGATTCCAGTTATACTCAACAACAACAAACTTGTATACTGCATTAATATTTCAAGCTATAATCTTTATCACAATAACCTATTAACTTTACAAGTTAACCTTACATACTGCATACATTATAAGCTTTAATAAACAATGAATTAATAGGAATAATTCCCCAGAACACAACAATCAAAGATGTTAAATGCAAGAATATCAGGATACTAAAACCACCACCAATGCACAAATCAAGAGATGAAACAACCACACGCATCAATTCATAAAAGCCCACTTCTAATTCACCAAAGTCTCACAAGGAAAACGAAAACCCCATAACCACATTAAAAGATCAATCATACAAGCCCTAGATTAAGAAATCTGCATATAATCCATACTTATTCGTAACAAGACCAAACGATTTGAACTATATCAACAACTATCTATCACACATACCCAACAAAAAACCCTAAGCTTCAGAGAGAGGAACAGGCAGATACCGGCATTTTTTTGTCCTTTGAACCGATCGATCGGTCTCAGTTGATATCAGCATCGTCGAAGTCGTCTTCAAAGGAGTTGAAGAAATCGGCGTCGACTGGCGGACGCTCGAGCTCGCCGAGGAAGTCGAGGGGGTCGGGGTCGTCGACCTCCATGCCCGCCACCGCGATCCCTTGCTCGTCCATTTCCTGATTGTAGAGAGAAGAAGACGGCGACGGCTTCATCGCTCCGCTGCTCTTCTTCTTCTTGATCTTCTTGTGGATTCTCGAATAAAGCGCGAATGGGAAGTCGAGATCGCGCATTGGGAAATTTTTTTGGGGTCGGGGAAGGGTTATTTACGGAGAGTGGGGCTGAGATCTGGTCACCGATGGTGATGTTTAAGATAGACCCACCGCTTTCGTATGCGGATGTCGGCTCACGAAAATAAATTACCAAAAGTTACGCCTCAACTCTTTGGCCAACTCTTTGGGCCTGTTTTGTGGCGTCGCAGGTCGTAAGTCGTAAAATGAGAATGAAAAAAATGAACTGTAGCAGAGAAAATATATTGTGTTTTCTAATATTTGATTGATAAAATGAAAGTGTAAATGAAAAAATATATTGTGTTTTACGGTGTTTGGTTGGTAAAGGGCGTGTTTGTTTCGCCGCAAAACGCCGCAAAACGCAAGTCGTAAAACTTCTTTTCATTTTCCGTTGTTTGTTTCGCTGAAAAACAAGTTGCAAAATGCAACTCTTCTTTTCCCACTTGCAGTTGCTACAGTTAAATTTGTGGTCATGTAAATCTCACTTTTACACTCATATTTTCCCACTTGCAGTTGCTACAGTTAATTTTGTGGTCGTGTAACTCTCACTTGTGGTACACTTACAGTTCAAAACAGTTACTTGATAATCAATATATAATTTAATATTATTAAATATTTAATATTTTAAATAGTGTTTAATTTCTAATTTAATTATTTAATATTTTTAATCTTTAATTTTTTAATGTTTTTAATATTGTTTTAATATTTAATATTTTACTATTTTAATTTAATACATTATTTAATACTTTATTATTTTATAATACTTATTCAATTTTTTACTATTTTATTTAGAGTTAATATTTTATTAATATAACAATATTATACTTTAATATAAAATTACTATATATTTAATTATTTATTTTTTAATATAAAAAATTAATTTATTAATATCATAATATATTTTATTATTATATTAATATTTTATTATGCTAATATTGTAATAATAATTCAGTATAATAATACTATAATTATAATTTATTATTAAATTATAATTATATTTACTTTGTTAATTTTATATTTCTATAATATTACAACAATATTATAATAAAATTTATATTATAATAATTTTCAAGTATTTTTAATATTATAATATTATAACTATATTTTATTATTTTTGTAAGATTTTTTAATATTTATATTTTATTATTATTCTTAAAATTTTATTAACGTTCTTTAGATTTTCTAAAAATTTTATATTATTTATTTAGTTAATATTTTAGTAATATTTTACTATTTATACTAATATTTTATTAATATTATTGTTAAAAATAAAATATTAAGATTATTATTTTTTTATCTCAAATTTATTAATACAATTTAATTTGCAATAGTAGATTTAATTTAATAGTATTTATAATATTTAAATCACTGCTACAGTTAATTTTGTGGTCAACTTTTTCACTTACACTTTTACATTACTAACCAAACACCGTAAAACACAATATACTTTACCATTTACACTTTCACTTTATCAACCAAACACCGTAAAACGCAATATACTTTTCCATTTACACTTCACTTGGGCCTGTTTGGATTTAAGGAATTGGTGTGAAGTGAGGAAGTAGGAAGTAAGATTTATTTCCTTTAGGAAAAAGGGAATTGAGTAGTAAGTTTTCTGGTGTTTGGATGGTGTTGGGAAGTGTGGTTTGAAAAATGTTTGTCTTTTCCGGTGTTTGGATGGTAATGAAAAGTGGAAGTGGAAAAGTTGACCACAAAGTTGACCGCAAAATAATATTAAAATAAAAATTAATTAAGAAAAATAAAAAATAGATTATAATTAGAATGCAAGTGAGATTTACATGACCAAAAAATTAACTGTTTTATGCTACAACTTATTATAAATGAGATTACATGACCACAAAATTAACTGTAGCACTCTGGAAGTGAGGAAATGGTTGTGTAAAAGAGAGATGAAAAAGGGAAAAAGGGTTTTCTTATTTTCCTTTTCCGTGTTTGGATAGATAGGGAAATGAGCAATTATACTTCCCCAGTTCCTTACTTCCGCCCACTTCCTTGCATCCAAACAAACCCTTTATCAACCAAACACCGTAAAACACAATATATTTTCTCTGCTACAGTTCATTTTTCCATTCTCATTTTACGACTTACGACTTGCGACGTTTTGCAACGAAACAAACAGGCCTACAGTGAAAGTGTGAATGAGAAAGTATATTGTGTTTTACGGTGTTTCGTTGGTAACTTAAAAGTGTAAGTGGAAAAGTTGGCCACAAAATTAACTGTAACAGTGATTTAAATATTATAAATACTATTAAATTAAATATACTATTGAAAATTAAATTGTATTAATAAATTTGAGATAAAATATTAATAATTTTAATATTTTAATTACATAAAAAATAATAATAAAATATTAGTAAAATTAGTAAAATATTACTAAAATATTAACTAAATAAATAATGATAAAATTTTAAGAAAATCTAAAGAATATTAATAAAATTTTAAGGATACTAATAAAACATAAATATTTAAAAAAACTTAAGAAAAATAATAAAATATAGTTATAATATTATAATATTATAAAGTACTTAAGATTATTATAATATTAAATTTTATTATAAAATATTTTAATATTATAAAAATATAAAATAAACAAAGTAAAATATAATTATAAATTTAATAATAAAATATTATTATGATATTATTATAATGAATTATTACAATATTAACATAATAAATATTAATATAATTTTAAAGTATATTATAATATTAATAAAGTAATTATAAAAAACTAAAAAATACAAATTATATAAAAACTATTAAATATTAAAACAATATGAAAAATAATAAAAAACTAAAAAATACAAATATAAAATAATTAGATAAGAAATTAAACACTATTAAAAATATTAAACATTTAATAATATTAAATTATATATTGATTATCAAGTAACTGCTTTGCACTGCAAGTGTACTACAAGTAGAATTTAGATGACCACAAAATTAACTGCAGCAGTTGCCAGTGGAAAAATTTGAGTGTAAAAGTGAGAGTTATATCACCACAAAATTAACTGTAGCAACGCAAGTGGGAAATAAGAGTTGTATTTTGCAAGTTGTTTTGCAGTGAAATAAACAGCGAAAAATGAAAAAAAAAAGTTTTACAACTTACGATTTGCGATCTTTTGCAGGTAAACAAACAGACCCTTTCAGTTTATGTGTGTGAGCCACACACACATACAATAAGAGGGTCAATTCTGCGTTGGCACGTGAATTGAAACTCTTATAATCTCTTATAATATGTATGTGAGGCCCACACACATAACATATTATAAAAGGATCAATACACGTGTCAATACGTCATTACTTCTCTTATTATATGTGTGTGTGGCTCAAACACATGAACCGAACCCCTCTTGTTGACAAATAAGCGGCCAAGGATTTTGAGGGCAGGCAGAAGCATAAATTATCCACGCGAGTTCAAGGAATTTTATGGATAAAAAGAAATACTAGAACCTGCTGACCAAGATTTTTGGTACAGAAAAGAACTCAAGACATAAGAAAAATAAATTAAAGTAGAATCAATATCTATACTCACTATTGCTCAGTTGCAAGGGAGGAGGAAGAAGTTTTCAGAAAAATTGATGCTTTTGCTTTTGGGTGGAGAGAAAAAACTAAATGTACATAAAAAAAAAGGAAAATTCTTAAAACCAGGGGAGAAAACATAAAAAACAATAATTCTACTAGAAATTTATCTGCTGCTTCTGGCAGTGATATGGGTAACTTTTCAACCTAAATTAAAAACACCAACTCATAATTATCCCTGAACATGAAACTGTACATGCAAACTATACGTTAAGCAGACTTTTATCATTTGATTTCATGTACAGCCTTACTTGTCTCCTTATAACCAAACCTTAATGAACAACCTTAAATTACAACTTGAAACCTTAATTAACAACCTCAATTACAAGAGCAAAGATGCTACTCATAAATCGTTAACCTCTTGAAATCTGAAGCGTTCAATACAAATGACATCAGATGATTTATATTTGCAAGATTATAAAAGAACAAATTGACAACACAAATAGCCCCATGATTCAAATAGAGTGAAGTAACATCTTAGATACTTGCCAACAATTCTTTTCATAAATTCATAATGAAAATTTTCACATTTATAAATACGGAAATCGAAACAGTGGACATCCTTACCACTTTAGCTGTGAATGGCAACATTTTCTCAGGAGGTATCCCGGCACATATAGCTAAACAAACGGAAAGTCGATCAGCAACAGAATCAATATATGGCTTGTGAAAGGAATGAAAATGCGATATAATAAATTCTTCAAGCAGAGACTATGGCTTGTGAAAGAAAGAATTATTCAACTAGAAAGAATACAATTTTATTGAACAGAAATACGATAATAGTCCGCATTATCATAACATTGGATGTCCTTGGGTCGAACCAATGATTGTATTTCACAATGGGCGATACAATGGGGCGATATATCTTAATAAACAAATCATATGCCATTTCCACCCAGGAATTAACTGATTCATGTGATACTAATCTAGAATCAGATCACATGGACTATCAACTTGTATGCTTGATAGCACGAGCATTGTGCACAAAGTAGAAATTCTAATAATCCACCACTTCACAGTATAGCAATGTCCGCCTCGATGAACTGTTCCCTCATATTTAACAGCTTAAATCTACAATTTCATCATGATTTCAGCACACTGGTGTTTTCTACTTGAATTTCATCTTGCAAATTAATATGCATTTATTCCAGACGTGACTAATTTAACTTTCAACCTATTCTGCTTAGATAACTACCAGATGTTATTCTTTAACCTAACGTCTGTATATATTGGTACTTTCGCACATTGGAAAAAGTCTCTGGCTTTATCTTTTATATAAGAACTGCATGAATTTCCCTAAAATTCTATCATCTTTCCTCTTCTTCCAAATTTGAATATTTTAAACCATAGATGTCCAACTTTCCACCGGTCTCTTGTTTAAAGAATTTCACTACCATGTTTGAGTCGATGGAAGTCTGCAAATTATGTAATCCAAGAGCCACGCTTTATAACCATTCAATAAAGCTGTCTTCTGCAACTGAATTTACTTGCTCAAGATACTTTCCAAGAAGTACCCAATATCAGGTATCATGTTTAGAGGCCCACTTTAACCTAAATGTATGAAGAGATGGAGTCCACCAAACTGAAATTACTCTCTTTGGTTGTCAAAAACTTATTTCACATTAACAATACATAGAATACTTCTATCCTAATTTCAGATTTGCCCATATCCATATCATCTATAATTATTAACAGAATATCTTAAACATGTTTCTTCCATGTTTCCCACACAATGTTTAGAATGTTCGGCAATTACGAAACTACTTGTGCAAAAAATGAATGCAGCAGAAATGAAAATGATGAGTGACAATACATTAAAAGATAGGATATTGCATTCGCGAAAAGTTAAAAAGTTGCTCCTATTGAGAATAAAATAAGAGGAGAATCAATTGAGATAGTTATACATACGCAACACATGCCGATAAATGCTCTAATTAGGAAAACTGATAGGAGCATATTTAATGGGACAATGAAGACTAGAGAGAGACCTAAACAAAGTAAAACAAACTTGGATGGAGGCAATTAAAAAAAATATATGTTAATGATTCATGTTAGTGAGGAGATGACCCTTAATTATAAAAGGATTCATGTAGCCAACGAAAAAAAAATTGGGATAAAAGCTTTTTGTTGTTATTGTTGTTATTTCTCACACAACAAAACTACGTAATAAAGCCACAATAGTAACAAGTAGTTCCTTTACAAAATTTACATTTCCAAATTCTGTCAGATGAGTTCTGAAATTTTTTGACGAAAATGCCAAATATCATCAACATCAGCATCAGCATATAAGTCTTTACGAATGGCAGAACGTCAACCCTTTACATTAGTGCCAACTTTCTGGGCAAGAAAACTATGGATAGGAGAGGGGCTTGTCATAACCCTAAAAGGCCACATTAGCGCCCTCCAAATTCTACTAGACTTAGGAAAATATCCCCCCCCGGGGTGGGGGGGGGGGGGGGTGAAACGGGGAGGCCTGTGGTGTGAGAATCAGTGATATACTTAAAAATCCACTACTTTTCACTAAATATTAACGATCTTGGTAGAAAATTACTTAAAACTGATAATATAACAAGATGAATTTAACAATCATTTGCACGCGTAGTGTATCGATAATTCTAGTCTCGATGAAATCAAGCACAATAATCAGTAATTGAAATAGTCCTACTTGCAATATCAGGTTCAGTACATAAGATATCTAAACACAATATAGTGGACAATAGGAATTTCTGAAAAATTATAGACAAAAACTCATGGTAGTCCAACAAATATACTGATTAATGAAGACAGAAATTACTTACCGAGAAGCTTTGTTCTCGGGTACCCGATGCCTGGCTGATTTGTGTTTATCTTATTGTAACTATGTTTGTTGCTCTGTTTGTACCGGTTTCACTGATGCATTGATGAAAGATAATCTATTACACTTGTCTTGTGAGCAAGGAAAATTGAACTCAGTTTGTTGATGTTGTAGTTGAATGTTGTGGTTGCCGGTTGGATGAGGTGATGTAGATGTGCGCCAGATTGGTCTACGCTGAGGGGAGGTGACGGGGCCTTGGCGCTGAGGTAGAGGTTGATGATCAGCCGAACAAGAAGAGAGGTCGCTGGAATTGGTGATCGATCAAAGATCCCAGGCAGCAAGACTTCAGAGCTCGCAGTCGAAGTCGGAGAAGGAAGGCAGCGAGATGATGATGGTGATGATTGTCGTGGAGATGATGGTTGTTGATGGAGTAACGAGGGAGGAGGTAATGTGGCGGTTGTGATGGTCGTCGATCTGGTGGTGGGTTGCAGTACGAGGATGAGGGCACGAGATGAAGGCGGGGCTGATGGGTTCGCTTGCGTGAGAGAGATGGAGAGAGGGAGATGCACAGTAAAGGGCTGCGCTTTCTGGGCTTATCTTTTCTATTTTTCTTCTCTTTTGGTATTTTTTTTTAAATTTGGTGAAAAAGATAAATGGATGGGATTTGATTTCGTAGTTGAGGTTTCGGGAGGGGGTTTGAGATAAGAAATAAAATTTTGACAAAGGCGATGAGGAGATAACTAGATTTGAATTTCACATTAAAAACTATTTGAATTGAATGTCACTCTCGAATTCACAAAGATAATTTTTCATGAGAAAACAATCTAAATTTCATTAACCAAAACTTCATTCCTTTTCAATACAATCCCATGCCTTTAAATAGGTCTACAACTCTCACAACCAGTACGGGACTAAAAATGAATATAAAACTAATCAAAAGAGAGAAAACAAACAAAACAAAGACAATTGCACTCAACTTGCTAAATAAATAAAATGCAGACTCCAAACAAAAATTAGATCGATCTGTGGCGCGCCATATGTGTTGGATGTCCGCATTATTCTCTCCAAATAGGAGAAAACTCGACTCCGCCGAGTTTGGTATAGAAAGCTCTCATAATATTTCAACACAACTCAGTTTACCTGCTGTAATTCACCACTCAATAAATAATATTCATTTTTAAACAATCAGTTATCATTAGAATGCACCAGATAATTTAATCATTTAAAATTTTATCAAATTTCACTATTATATTGAGATGAATATATGAAAGTAGACTCAATGTAGGACCTCTCAGAAAAATAGCTCAGGAAAGACTTACAACCACTAAGTATTAAGTTAAAATCAAATATTTGCAATTCATTGAATACCCAACATTGAAAATATAACTAATTTCAAAATCTTTTAAAAATATATAACATGAGTATTGCAATTTAATTTCTTCAAATTTTGAAAAATCCGATATTACAGCATGCAAATCATTAACAGTTCCCGGGAAAATCGTTTCGGATGAATCTGAATCATCATAAGTTATCAACACTAAAAATTTTATATAACTTCCTGATTCAAGCTAATAAATTACAGTTAGCGTTTCTTTATTTAAATAAATCACTGATTTTTCATATATAGATCGTGCACGTGTGTGAAAATATGATGCAAACTCAGATATGCATACTCAGAATACCCTATAATGAACGATAGCAGAAAGAGCTTTGTTTAGTGCCTAACATGTATTATAAAGGTCACTTGACTCCCTAGTGGACAGAAAAAAAAACTTTAAGCACTTGATTCAGTGAGTCAACAATATTTACAACCTCTATCAAAAGGGATTATTAGGCGCACCATCGTAAATGTATATGACAGTTTACCTATTACATTAGTAATGATGTCGAGGGATCTCCTAACAGGTAAAGGCCGAGGGAATATGTCTCTTTGTCTAACCGTAATGGGAGAAAAATTGATAACCTGTAAGGTGTGAGATTCTTCCATATCGGTATTCAATGAGTTGTCGGATATGGGTCAACCATAAATGGTAGTATCCCTGATCTGACCTACATTCTTTGCCAATCCAAAACTTATCCTCATAGACATGGATGTCTATTGGGACAAGGCATTTTTGTTTGACCTCTAGTGATAACTCATAAACTTGCCTTCGAACTCATTTTGCTTGGTAAGATTCAACATAGGGTGTGACAAGTCAGAAAGATTAGCTCCTAGAATTAACTCAATGGTATGTTGGATATCACACGTTAGTGGTAGCTTGTCTGGGAGGTCTTCAGAAAAAACAACAGATTTCGTAATTATAGGGGTGACTTCAGAGAGATTTATAGTATTGTTTTTAAGAGAGATATCAGTAAGCTCCGTAATCATAAGAGTGACTTCGGATAGAATTGGAGTGATGCCTTTAAGAGAGACATCAGTAAACTCCATAATGACTGGGACGACTTCGAGAGGACTCGAAGTAATGGACTCTTCAATGTTATCACATGTGATCTCTTTGTCAGAGTCATAGTCTCTCGGGATGATATCACTAAGCTCCTTTACCACAGAGTGATTACCGGATGAATAGTATTATTCAACTTAGGAGTTGCAGTGAGAACTTTGCCTATAATGACAACTCTAAAAGGACTGGCACAATTGTCAGCTCTATATCTATAATCTTGAAAATTATTACATTAAACAGGGGGAGACTTTTTTTGATGCCTTTGTTTCGTTGGTCCTTGATATCATGTCTAGGTGGGAGTTTAACGGTACTAGACTTATGTGGTTGAACAGGTGGGGAAAGTCTAGACTGATAGAAATATGGTGCCACGTACTTCTCTTAAAGTTTGTTCTTCATGTTAGACCAAGTCTCTATAGGCTCCTGGCCCCGAGATGCTCTCATCGATTTTAAATCAGTCCAGTATCGGCTAGCGTGTCCAGTCAGTTCAACAAGTCCCCAACCCCTCGCGAGGCCTCCCAGGCCCTCGCTGAGGTCTCCTGAGCCGCCCAGGTCCTCGCGAGGCTTCCTGAGCCTTCTCTGAGGCCTACTAGGTCTCTTGCCATGCCTCTTGACCCTTGTCGAGGCCTTCTGAAAGCTTCCCTGCCTGCGTCGACTCTCTTGTATCCTCTCCTACCTGCGCCGACTCTCCTCTAGTCAGATCTGATACTATATGGTTTGGTATGGTCACTCTTACTACTGATCGACTGTCTTTTATGCTGAAATCTGAGTTGTTTGCATCTATCTGATCTGATGTGGCTGTCTATGCCTCTTTCTGAAGGTATTCTCTAATTTACTGACTTTCTACTAGCTATTTTTGATTGTTTCTGATTTTCTGTAATTGGCTGCAATGTCGGATGATACAAATTCATCCTCCACTCTGACTACTCCCCCTGATGTCGGGATATTTGGTCCAAAGCTGTTTTGTAGACTACTGTGAAGCTAAATGGGTTAAACTATTTGTTGTGGACACAAGCTTTCTGCATCTTCATTGGCGCTCAGAACAAATTGGCCCATCTACTTAATTCTCTACCTGCTACTACTGACGAGACCTGGCTTTCTAATGACTATTGTGTGATGACTTGGCTCCTCAATAGCCTAGAGGAGGAGATCAGTGGTAGTGTCATGTTCTTGATTACTGCGTGTCATATTCTTGACTACTGCTAAGGAGATGTGGGATACCCTAAAGGTGATATATGAGAATGAGAAGAATCATTCGAGGGTATTTGAGATCTATGAGTGCCTGTTTGAGCTCAAGCAGGCAGATTGATCTGTGCCAGAGTTCTATGGAGAACTCAAGAGTCTGGCAGATAAGTGGAGATGCATTACCCGTTGTTACTGATGCAACAACACTGAGGGCCTGTTTGGTTAAGGGTGAAGTGAGGAAGTGAAGAAGTGAGGAAGTGATAATAGTTCCCTTTGGAACTTGGGAATGGTTAGTAAGTTTTCTGATGTTTGGATATTGTTGGAAGTGTGGTTAGAAAATGTTATGTCTTTTCCGGTGTTTGGATGGTAATGTGGAAGTGAAAGTGGAAAAGTGACTACAAAGTTGACCGCAAAATAATATTAAATTAAAAATTAATTAAGGAAAAATAAAAATTAGACTGTAATTAGAATTCAAGTGGGATTTACATGAGCAAAAAATAAATGTTTGTGTTACAACTTATTAAAAATGAGATTTACATGACCACAAAATTAACTGTAGCACTCTGGAAGTGAGGAAAACGTTGTGTAAAGGAGAAAAGAGACAAGAAAAAGAACTTTTTCATTTTCCTTTTCCGGTGTTTGGATGAACAGAAAAATGAGAAAAGACACTTCCCACTTCCTCACTTCCACCAAATTCCTTGAATCCAAACAGCCCTATCCTTATTGTGATCACATGTGCGGGTCAGATACTGGAAGGAGATAGTATTTTCAATTGACGACTATTCTCTAGAGTTATGCGTGTGTCTACTGGAGCTGATGTGTCACATGCACCATCTATTGAGTAGTTGTCATGATCTCAGGATGTGACATAG